>AWOL01S0200592.1:0-12961 GCA_000715115.1 Nicotiana otophora | reverse complement strand
ATTGGATTCCTGGGCAACTGCATCTAGTAGAGTTGACTTAACACCAAGCAAATCTCCTTTCTAATCTAGGACTTATATCTGTGGAAATTTAATTAGTCCTGCAACTCCCATAGCTACACATGAATACACAGAGAAGGCCCTCGCTCGGGTTCTTTGACATCAAATCGGTTGGTAGGAAGAATGCGGGCTTAGAGCCAATAGAACTAGTGTTCCTTCGTCACCCTCTAGCGTTCTGAACTTGTGAAAAGCATGATTTAAGATATGCACAGACAAAAGTAGTTGCTTAGGTTGCATATATAAGAATAGGAATCGAATCCACAGCTATTGATCTTGAATCGGTTGTTCTCACCTTAAAAGTTGGGTAAGCCAAGGGGGGACTTTGAACTGTTAAGAGGTGCCTATCGCTTTGATCAAAATGAAAGAGGAAGCTTCTGATTTGTACCTGTACAACTAGGGATTGGGGGACATTGAATAGTAAACTAAACGAAGATGACTCTGTCCAATTGGCCGAACAGAAGATCGACATGAGAAGCGGATATTCTTGATACATAATCCCAGGCAATTTTCTTAACTATTTTGTTAGGCATTGGCATGAGCAAGAAAGCAGACTAGAGGAAATCAGAAGAATGGGGATTCGAATCGCCTATTCTTTCCCCTTCTTGTTTGCAAGAAAAAAAAAGTAACTGAACTGAACAGTAAATAGGAGGAACNAGAGGAAATCAGAAGAATGGGGATTCGAATCGCCTATTCTTTCCCCTTCTTGTTTGCAAGAAAACAAAGTAACTGAATTGAACAGTAAATAGGAGGAATNGCCCATCCCATTGTATTTGGATTTGGAAAGAAAGAAGAAGATAGGCTCTTTATTCTTTTATAGAATCTTTTCTTAAAGTTAAGTTAATCCGAAAATAGAAAATTGCGTATAGTATATAAGAAAGGTATCCGCTCTGGCTTTTTAGGAAGAACACTGTTTGCAAGATCCGGTCTTAGTGAGAGAGTTGGGATTGAGCTTTCACTAATACTAATAGAAGAATTTTTAGTAAAGGGAGGAAAGATCTAGGTCTAGCATAGAAGAAGGGGTTTTTTCGCTTTTCGACAGGAGATGATACATAAGCGCTCTTGGTCTTTTATCTGTATCCGCTTCTCTTAGCCTTATTAGAATCCAATGTTAGAAGGAAGAATTCAATATGCATCCCAATATCCATTTTCTTAGATAGATAAGAGATCAGCTAAAGTAATGGTCATATCCCTCCTCCCCCTCCGTTTGAGGAAGATATGTCAGGTATTTGACTACGAGGTCTTCTCATAATAGGTTGGAAAAATCCTTATTAGGAAGAAGACTTGGACAAATCCCCGGTCTTATAGAAGTAGCTAGCAAGTCTAGGTATCTGATGCATGTGAGGGCAAGGGAAGGAAGTCTCTTTGGCACGTATGAGTAGATGTCACGAATCGAAGTTTCAAAAGCCAAAAGAGAGATTTTCTGACAAGCAAAAAGTTGGTTGAGACGTGGGATGATAGGGCGGGCGACCGACTTTCGGTACTTTTTGCCAACTCGATTTCAATACTAAGTAAGCTCCTCATCGCATAAGTAATAAAGTTCAGTTATAGGGGGTAAATAAAGGGTTGGACGAGAGTTTTAATAATTCTCTTCCTTCCATACAGGTGTGCGAGCGTCCCATAATTTTGTTACTTGAATGAAGAAAGATAGAACCTCTCTTTTCGGCCACAGCCAGCGGTTCGCTTTCCACTTCCGAATACCAAAGAGCGATTGAGAGAAGAGCAGTACGTAGGACTTAAAAAGAGGGTTCCTTCCTCTCTTCACTCTCCGAATTTCAATCCTAACCTTTCTGGTGCCAAAGGCCTACCCTTCCACTTTACAGGAAGTTCTAAAGGAAGAAGTCGAAAAGGAAAAGAAAGTAACCTTTCCTGCCAACCTCCTGGCTTTATTCTTATACTGATCGAGCTGCACTATTTTCTATTCTAATAGATTCCACTTTGCTTGCTTGCACGACTTCCTCTTTGCTTAAATAAAAAAGGGGAAAGTCAAGTAAGTAAGCAGTGATCTGAACCAAAGCACAAGCTTTGAAATAGAAAGAAAGATAGAAGTAAAGCAAGAAAGAACTATCTAACTTCGCTATCTTTCTATGAGCTCCTAGGAAAGAGATCCTACTCCCAAAGAAAAGAAAGCTTAAGAATAGTCATTAAGAGAGGTGATGGTGACCATTTTTTATCTTTTTCAAGCTATGAATGTAGAGATCAAGTTGAAGAGTGAAAGGGACGAAGTGGTATGTAGTTGCTTGAACCAAGCACTCGGGAGGTTGTGCTCGACCAAAACGGTAAGGGCAAAAATACTTGGATGGATATAGTTCAGGATCGATGTAATTAAGACAACTAAGTAGAGGATGGGAAGATGCGAGACCGGCCAAAGGTGGTTATATATAGCTCTTACGCTTTTATAACTCGTACTATTTTATTATAAACTTTGTGAAATTGTTCTCTACTCACTACAAGTATTTCGCTCTAGCTCTCTAGTTCTCTTAGCTATCATTACATTTTTTGACTCGTGGAAAGGCAGAAGCATCGGCTAGTCAATCACGGACTACTTGGCTTCCTTATGATGATTCAATGTTAATGACCTCATTCAATCTTTTTTTGATCCTTCTCTATCGTGGACTAGATGGATAGCTAGTAGATATGAGCATCGGTCCCCTGACTATAGATAGGAAAAGATGTAGAGGTGCGTGCCATACTCATGAGGGACTGAGAAATTGATGAAGTAGCGAGTTAAATGAGAGGCTAGAGTCAAAGGCTAGCCAATAAGCTTCTCAGTTAATGAAGAGCTTCCCTTGATGTGAGCAGAACTATCTATTTGATTTATAAAAAAGCGACCCTCTATTCCTGCTTTGAGGAGTAGATTGAAGGGCTTATCACATCTCCTACTGTTGCTCCCGGCCCTGTCCCGTAGCCGACCGATCTGCTACCTTAACTTTAGAAAGATCATTTTTGTTCAACAATTCTTTGTTTTTTCTAGAAGTAGGGAAAGTAAGAGAAGAGTGAATGAAGACCCTCACATAGCGGTAAGGAGATCGATGAGTTTTTAATCTTCCTCTTTATGTATGAAATTACAGACATATAGTGAATGGACGATCCTCTTCAACTGCGAAGCAGTTTCCTTTGTACTTCCCTTCATAGGGGAGGTAGGAAAAAGAAAGAGATTAGATAACTACAGAGCATATTCAGATCCAACCAGCAAGGCATACGGTCTTGGACGCTTAACCAAGCTCTTGATGAGCGGTATCCACCTTCACCTTATTTTGCCCTCCTTAGCTTCCGGCTTGGGCGTGGTGAAGCAAGGGGTCAGTGAGATCGACCCCAATCAGTGCAGTTAGATAGTTAGACTTAGTAGTTTCTTCAACAATTCTAAAAAGAGGAGTTGCTCTTAGAGTTAGGTAGCGAGTGGAATAAACGAGTTCAATACACTGGATAAGAAGCGTAATAGACGAAGAGATCACTAGAGCGAATGAGTGTAATAGGCAGAAAGGACTACTAGAGCTATATACTTTGATAACGAGTGGAATACCTAAAACAAGAGAGGGTAGGTAGAGCACTTTCTCCTTTTAAGCTTTGGTTTCTCGATCCACTACTATCTTACTAAAAAAAAAGAACTTCTGAGTTAAGAGAATGAAAATAGACACACCCTTACACAACCTTAATTAATAATAATATAGAGGGCCTTCTTCTTTTTCTTTATTTATTTTATTTTCTCATATTTTGCCTTTTATATCTTATATAGACTTTTAGCCTATAATAATTACCAATACAAGGACTATCGACTTCGCTTTCAACTTATAATAGAAGGGACTCCTCTTCTTTCATTTTGTAAGCTTGCTAGCTTACCGATTGAACCATCATCATCTGCTTGCTTGGTCACTTTCATGTTAAGGCGCTTAAAAGGATTCTACATTCTATATATTTTGGGAACTAAAAGAGTGGATGGTTGAAGGGAAGCCAGTAAATCCAGGGAATCGACGTCCCCCAAACCATTAGACTTCTAGAGAAGTGGAATCCGGTCTCCATTAAACCCCTTCTTGGAAACCGAGGAAATATCCTACCCAATTCCGATACTGGGTAGGATTTACCAGCCGCTAGACATATCACATAAGCCAACAGTAGTATGAATGGTAGCTGAACTATTCGACCTCTTTCAGGAAAGGGCCTTACACACGGGGACACTGGCTGATCCTGCCGTCAGGAGCAAAGGAAGGTCTCTTTCTCCTACGAGCATTTGTATGAAGAAAGGAGTCTCATACAAAGGGTTGGAAAGAAGGCTTTTACGTTATTTCAGGTGGGTTAGTGCGAATCTGTTCGGGCGAAGGCGGACAATGAAAAGCCAGAAAGGAACGAATGATTCCAACCAACTCGACAATGACATTCAGATATGAAAAAGATAAAGAAAGACGTATTAATCTTGTGTTTTCCCAGCCGACTCGCACACAACCGTCGTTTTTCGATTGAAGAGTCGGACTCCCTGACATTGCCTTTGCATCACAAGGAGAAAGAAGGGTCTTTGCGGAAAGATAAAAGGGTGTTGCATGTATAAGTCCAAAAGAGCTATGATGACTCTCGAAATGGAATTGGAAGAGCAAGACGAGCAAGGGCTAGTACATTAACAGGATATTCAATTTGTGATAACGATGGCAGATAAACTAGATAATAATCTTACTTGTCCCCAACGCTAAAGTACCAGGCATTTTCGGGGACTAGCCCGCTTCCACTCTTTTATTTTTGTTTTCGAAAAGACAAGGAGGATTAAGAAGGCCATCATTAAGGAAAATAAGGCAATATCTTCGGTTAAAAAAAATCCCAAAATAGTATAACCTAATAATTGTTTTGCCAATGAATGATTTCTCGCAACAGAATTAAGGAACTGAAAACATTTCCAATACCGGCAGCAGCTCCTGCTGAAGACCGATTAATTTTGAACCTTATAATCTTACATAATAATAAAGAAAGTTTAAATAAAGTTAGCTCTATAATTTTATATCTCGCCCTTCTTTCTTTTCTTCGATTTTAGATGGTAAAACAGAGAATGGAATTTTCGATCCTGTACCCAAAGTGCGGTACACTTCACACCAACCCAAACTCCCTACCCGCATAAAAGAAAGTTACCCCCTTTGTTTGATTAGTCAGTTTTCAAGAAGGGGAAGTTCCTCTGCCAATCTCAGGCATACTACTAATCGATTATTTGGCCTGATCAAAACAACCTAGGAAAGGTTGTCAGCCTACATAACCAACTTCGCATACCAAGGGAAGAAGGTATTAGATCCCTGTAGTTTGACTCCTTTTTTTTCCAATTCCTATACGTAGAATGATTTCCAGTTAGTAAAGTAGTCTGGGAGAAACATAAGCCCTACCCACTATCCTTTCCCTAAAAAATGGGGTCCAGAAAAGTATGGCTAATTTGTTCATTTACCATGTCAGCCACACTCTCATTTAGTCGATCTTGATAGTCCGAATACGAGAAGTGTCTTAATCTAGACACTCTCCAAGTTGATAGGATCCAAATGAAAAAAGGAAATACAATGGTAGGATTTTGCCATCTTTCTTATTAAATAATTAAAAACCAATTGATCGGGAAAGGTGTTGTTCATGGTGGTAAGCGAGGGGGGGCTGAGTAAAGGGATAATGCCGCATTTTATTAATATAGTCCCGAGTTCGTAATTAGAGTTAGAAGGTTCACAGCTTCCTCCGCTCACCTCCACGGGCGAATATAGTCTACTAGACTCTTTCTTGGCTAGTCTAGTAGACTATATTCTAGGTCATTCGGAAGGGCTCCGTATAGTTTTGGGGTGTAACGTTGTGGTTGTTCCGTCTCCTTTCAGTCGAGTGACTTCATACCTATCCTTACCGAGAAAAATGAGTTCCAGAGGCATCTTCCACTCATATCGATTTGGGTTTTTCCACACCATATTTTGATCTGCCTCTTCTTCTATCCGGAATTCCCAACAAATCTTTGACTCCTCGAATACAATGGAATTTCACCCCTGGCGAATCTTTCACTCTACCTCCTCTTATTAAGACCATAGAATGTTCTTGTAAATTATGACCTTCACCTGGAATGTGAGCAAATATATCATGTCGATTGCTCAGCCATACTTTGGCTATCTTACGTGGCGCTAAATTAGGTTTTTTCGGTGTTCTCATTGAAACACGCGGGCATACTCCTTGCTTCTGGGAACATTGATCCATAGCTCGAGTATGGTCTGTGCACCGTTTTTCTTCTCTAGCATGAAGAATCAATTGATTTAATGTAGGCATCGCTCTTTCCTTTGTCCTTAACCCCAATTATTTCCCTCTCACTAGTGGTTACTTCCAATCCGAAGCACCCCTTTTGCCATTCATAGAGAGATCCAATCGTCAAAATCAATAAAAAGGCCATCATGGACCAAGATCCAAATGGATCAATCTTGTTGGGAGGTACTACCTAAGGAAAGGAAAAGGTTATTTCTAGATCAGGAATAATAAGTAAAATGTAAACAAGATAAAATCTTATACCAAAATGACTTTTGGCATCACCGAAAGGATCGAAACCACATTCGTAGGCCGACAATTTTTCTGTATAGGTCAAACTATTGGAAGAAAATATAAAAGGAAGACCGAGTGGGAGCAAAGAAACTAGCTGACTGATCACTAAATAGATACAAATAGGTGCAAATTCTGGCATCACCACAGAAAACTTGGTTCTTTCGCTCCTTGCTGGCGGAGCGGCATACCGAAAGCAATTGGAAGATCGACAACGGAATGAAGAACGCTATTTTATGACAACAGCAAAACAAAAAATAATTTTATGGGGCTTCCCTGTCGAGAATTAAAAGTTTTTCTCTTAGAGAGACGTTTTCCTCGCTTAGAAAAGCATTCCTTCTCTCAAGAGATTTCCATAACTCTTGTAACTCTAGGTGATGTTGCATTTCCAATCGCGCTTAGTGCTCTAAGTTTATAAAGCCACGAAAATGATGCGCTTGAGTTCCCTTTAAATCTTGATAAAAGGGGGAATTATGTCTATCGACAAATAGACTTTCTAAGACCTGACATAGAGCAGGGTGATTGAATTCTAAGGGTTCAGGTGCACCCTCAGTATGGAATCCAGGTCTTGTGGATCAATGAAGAATTATGGATCATACCGACCATAAAAAATGAGTTGATAGAGGGAGGAAATCTGCTCTTGAATCGCAAAACACAATTCCGTGTTGGGGAACTCCCGCACCATGACCTCGTACTCCTTGGGTGAGAGTCCTTGGGTTTGTAGGTGCTGTCGTACGAATTCCACCCATTCTGGATCCTTATCCAGTTGATTCATATAGTGGGGTAGTAGCTACAGTTCAGATGGGAGAATACCAAATATGGAATGAAGTAAAATAGCATCAAATAAGTTAGCATAGATCCTATATCCAAAAGTTATCAAGCAATAAAGACATATAAACCATTTCAGAATAGAACGAGCCCGTTGTGACTTGGGGATTGTTATATAGTAGAAAAAGAGTTTCACTTCTAAATCCAAAGGGAGATAGAACCTAATAAGAATGAGGAAAGGGCATAACCAGAAGAAAAAGTGAATTTATCCAGTTGAGGCATTCTTGATTGACTAAGACAAAACGATTCCCTCAATACAGCTTAACTTTGTCAAGCNGTGTGAAATAAGTGAATTTATCCAGTTGAGGCATTCTTGATTGATTGAGACAAAACGATTCCCTCAATACAGCTTAACTCCGTCAAGCCTGTACGAGTAGTGAAGAAGTATAGAGCACTTTGGTTGGTTGTTGACCAACGAAAAGCATGGGAGAAACATGCACAAATGAAAAAGGGCTAAAAAAGGACGAAGTAATTTCATATATAAAAAGAGCGGTACACTGAACACAAATCCAAAATCAAAGAACTAAAGAGGAAGCTAGTCGATCATTCAATAGCAGGAATCTACCCTAGGATCCAACCTGCGAGCTTTCTTCTCTTATGATATTTCGAATAGCGAGAAAGTCAAATAATGGGGAATATAATGGAGCGGACTAATACTCTATTCGACTAGAGGAAGAATCTTTATTAAATAGGATGCCTCCCAAGCACTGAGGGGCTAGCCGTCATATTCTCAATCGGCTTTGCCTCACTGCATACTTTCATTTAGTATTCCTTATAGTTATTCTCCAATCACCAGAAAGCAGCAACGAGGCAGACATTTATTTTGCAGAAAGGTTGGCAGCCTTGCAGGGCCGCTTGCCTAGTTCACCGGTACTAGGCTATGAGAGGCTCCACATCGGGTCCAATGTAAAGCAAGACTTGCGAATGATGGTGGCTCCATATGGGTAGACGTAGGCCCTGAAACCATAACAATGACAAGATAATTGCAGGGAGGACGTACGTATTCTCGGGCGAGTGTGGACTCGGTTAGTATACAAGATCATCAATATAGTAATAGGATGCATATGTTGAATGCAAGACTCATGTAATAACAAGCTAGATCGAAGCTCAGCCATAATTGGTTTTGGTTGTTAAAGCTTCGCCGTAGTGACAGACCTTTCATAGTCCGAAAGCAGGCCAACAAGAAGGAATGTAAACATATCAGATTAGGACACCGGTGCATTGATAGATGCCAATGAGTCACAACTGTTCCTGAATGTACGAAGGTAAGCCGCTATAAACTGATTTCCTTTCTTCTCTCTTTCACTATCATGTTTCTCACTAACCGGAAAGGCTTTCTTTAAATCATACTTTGGGGAGGGGATCTTTGAACCTTGTTTGAGATCATCTTCCCCTTTCTAGACACGAAAGGAGAAGGGGAAGGGGAACTTCTTTCTTTTCGTTTTCACTTACATACGCGAATCTAGGTCCAGCCTCGCTTGCATTCAGTTATCAAGGGGGATGTCTACTCTTTTGTTTTCATACGCAAGCTCTCGATTAGTCTTAATCGCACTTATGTGCTATATCTAACGCATATTAAGGCACTTAGCGGCCAAGCATCAACATAGTAGACTGCGGATTGGTGCTCGGTGATACAGTAAAGGTTGAACCATCAACAACTCTGAGTGCCCCAATCTTAAGTTCCTATCAACCACTTTCCCAATAAGGCAGCCGCCACGGTAATATAATATTGTGTTCACAATGGCAGAACTATCACATCAGAAAATCATTGGATAGAGCAACAGGCAGTGAAGGTCCAACATACCTGAAATATATTGGACCAAACTCTTGTTGGCACTTGAATTCCTACATTGATCGGCTTTGGTGTACATCATGAATCTTTCAATTCACACACCTCTCCACATCCATCACAAGGATTTCAGAAGTAATGAAACTTGACTATTGGGTTAACCTTAACATCAGTTGATGCTAGTCTGAGAGAACCAGCAGAGAGGGGGCCAACAATCTTTTCCATCAGGGTGGCCACAGTAAAATATACAGGAGAGGGGGGACTTCTAACAAAAGAACAACGAGACGGGGTTTTTCTCCCAAACATATCCTTCTGCATGAGTGGCTATCACGCCTAACCTTTGAAATTGAACTGCTTCTCGCTCTTTTTCCTTATCTGGTTTCCGCCAGTGGCTTGGAAGCAAGCAACCCGCGCTATATAGAAGGAGAAGAGCAGTAGGATTGAAGAAGCTAGTTCAAAGCTAAGGTATCAATCGACTTTCTTTCTGTCTTCTGTTTTGCCAGGGGTAGATGCCTTAGATTAAGAAAGGGTTGGTAGGCCCTTAGTCCATTCCCGATGATCCTCTCCTGGTAAATTGCTTGGGGTTTCGGACCATTACTCTCTTTTTTAGTCGTATCAGGTGCATCGCCTTTTCTTTGACTTGCCTTGTCTGTATAGTCAGTAATCGATGTAAGAAAGATTTTTCTATGATAAGTGATCCATTCTACCTTAAGAAGTAGCCCATTCTATTAGGTTTCTTGTAGAGCGAGGGCCTCTTCTTCCTACCTTTTCTGTAAGAGACTTTCTCTCTTGTCTGAGTATAGGTCTACCTGCCTTATTCTTAGATGCCTTACCCTTCCTTATCCTGAGTCTTGGTATGCTTAGATTCTGGTTCGCTAGCCGACTGTTGAATCTATTTTTGCCTTGGTGTGCGAGACAACATAGGGGAAGCTTAGCCTTCTTCTCCCTTGCAGATCTATTACAACTAGTGATTCTGATAAACATTATTATAGAACTTTATTCGTATGCACGTGCTTTGTTAAAATTCCATCTCCTGGACAAGACAAACTGATCCCTACATCTCACTCTATGTGTTTTCTTGAGGGAGGTTGGGGTACCCCTCTCTCAAAAGGGCTACAACTGTTAATGATCCTTCTACACGATGATTCCACCTTTCTCAACATGTCACCTTTTTCGAACGTGTGCCTTACTATGGAGCTCGGGGCTTTGAGATTGTCACGACCCGAGCCTGGGGGCGAGATCGGCACCCAGTGCCACACCTATCCTTGCGTACCACTGGCGACTAAAACACTCTGAATATGTAATGTCATACTTTGGCCATGGGCCACATTACAATATAACGTGCGATACAAAATATAAAACTGAATAGAGACTAATGCTGACTAAATATGAACATAAAGTTGGGCCGTCAAGGCTGTCGTAACTACTACAACTGATAAGCTAACTAAATATACGTACAGGACCTACAAGCCCAACATACTGTACTAACTGACATGATATGTCTACAAGCCTCTACTGATAGATGTACTATCATCGGAATAGGGCCCCGACCTACCCATAACCTATCTCCATATATACACAAGATGTACATAAAACCTCTAGACCCGCCAACTCCGAAGAATGGGGGAGCATACTGATAAAGCTGAACTTGGGCAACACCTACTGAGGAGGTCTACTCAACTGTCTATCTAAACCTGAACGCATGAAATATAGCGCCCCCAGAAAGGGACGTCAGTACGAAATAATGTACCGAGTATGTAAGGCAATATATAGAAAGCTGAAACTGAACTGATAATCGGAACATATGCTTACTTGTTGATACTGACTCAACTCTCTCCATATAGTAAGTAAAATAATTGTCCGGCCCTATAAGGCTCGGTATATATATATAATTGCTCTGCCATAGTAAGCTCGCTCATAGGTGTTCAGCCATACTAGGCTCTGTATCTCGACCAACTAGGCTCGCTCATAGGCGCTCGGCCACAGTAGGCTCGGTATATAACTTGCCATATGATCAGAGGTAGCCCAATAGGGTCCTGCCCATCGATTATAGCTCGATGGTAATGAAATTAATGTAATATTGTATATATAGACTCGATGCTCTCTTGACGGTAAAAAGAAAATACTCAAATGAATTTGAAATCCCGATAAAGAGAATATTGTAACTTACAAACTAGAAAAATATACGTAAATTCCTGGATATGAATTTTTCTTTATGCTTCGTTATCAAACTCGTGTAATTACAAGATCATGCCAAAATGAAAGAAGAGTTTAGCCTTAACATACCTAGAGTAGGGAAAAAACCCGTATGATATTCTTGAAAACGGTTGCATCGTACTCTCTTAAAAGCACAAAATCTCACGTTGCTAATGCTCATAATTCTTGTTGGAATTTCTAACGTTCTGATATGAAGTGTTGTATTCAAAATATTAAGTGTTGCTATTTGGAAAATAAATTCACGTTCCTATGCTCCTTGGATTAGAATATGATTGTATAATAATGTTCTTGGCAGAATCATTCTAAGAGATTAGAAAAACGAACTGAGTTAGGGAATTATCCTTAATTTTAAGTGGCTCACTTTAATTAATGCTTGGTGTCACATTTCTTCCAAAGTGTGACACCTTGCATTCTCTAGTGCTTAGTCATTAAAGAGAAAGGGGTTGCTTGCCACGTTTGGGGGGGGGGGGGTTAAATCTTTATCCCACTCTTTAATTAATTACCCAATAATTAATCAATTACCCACATAATTAAGAATTATCTCAAATTACTTAAAATAATACTCACTTTAACATACTTTATACATCCTACTAACACGGTCATATAGTACCTTGTATGGTTCTAGTCCATAAGTATCGGGTATTATAGCTCGGACCGTATTTATACCAAATCGACAACCTTCAACGAAACTCATTTTCTTTAATTCGTGTACCCTTTCCTTTATGGCACTTACTTATTGCTTGTTATAAATAGCATAAATATGCTAACGTCAAGATAATCTCATCCCCTAGTTTATGTCAATTAACTGAAGATGAAACTTTAACGTACGAGAAATGAGAGATGTAACATTCTTCCCCCCTTAGAAACATTCGTCCTCGAATGTCTACTCTTAGACACTTTGGGAAAAATTTTGCCAGAGTCTCTTCCGTACACTAGACTAAAACCAACTTGTACGCAGCCAAAAAAATACATGCCACACAAGGCCACTATCTATAAATAGCAACCCTTGGCTTCATACAACTGTCCATTATAAATTATGAGAGTCAAAAATAAGAGCTTACCTGATGACCTACTGGCATGAATTGAGTTGTGCTGACGTATCCCACCTCGATCCATATCTTCAGTTTGAAATAGGTGGGGGTATTTAGACTTCATTTCTTCCTCCGCTTCCAACGTCATCTCTTCCACATTTTTGCTTCTCCACAAAACCTTTATGGAGGCAACCTCCTTATTCCATAGCTTGCGGATTTGTCGGTCTAGGATGGCAACTAGAATTTCCTCGTATGACAAGTCCTCTATAATTTGTACATCGTCTGTGGGCACCATTCGGGTAGGATTGCCAATGCACTTCCGTAACATAGATATGTGAAAACCTGGATAGACATACTCTAATTTCGAGGGCTATTCTAACTCATAAGCTACTTGGCCCACTCTCTGAATGATCCTATAAGGCCCAATATACCGTGGACTAAGCTTGCCTTTCTTGCCAAACCTCATCACACCCTTCATAGGTTACACCTTTAAGAATACCCAGTCATTAACCCCGAA
>AWOL01S0200569.1:3240-14490 GCA_000715115.1 Nicotiana otophora | reverse complement strand
GGTGTAAACAACAAAAGACAACAAACACATATGCTTTCCTCTTGGCATATTTTGAAGCTTGAAGCATAGGACAAGTGCGCGCGCTTGTCGGTTCACTGGCCATAGACCGTTGAGGGTGGCTTTGAGTCAGACCTTGTCTCTCTCTCTCAGCTTTATAAATTATGCTTTTATATTTATGCTCTTTTTCTTCTGTTTTTGTATGTTCAAATGTGTCACTAGTTTCAAGCTGAAGAAAGCAGCAGAAATTTTTTATTACGTTTGTGTTTCTTGGTTGGTTTATAGGATGTCAACGATTTGGATGAGTCAAAGATGAATTGAATCGATAAATAAGTCAAAGCTCAACTATCACAGATCCAAATAGATTGGGTGCAAACTCAACCCATCAAAATCTAAATCAAATTTTCTTTCTTATTCGTATCGATTGTTTACATCAATCCAATAAATATATAACATATATCTTCAAAAATATGATTATCATTAAACTATACTTAATTAAACATATTTTTACTTAATTTATTACTTAACTATGATAAGTACGGTATGATGTAAACATCCGGTGTTAGTAAATTTTCGAGTGTTGTCGAACGAGAGGATTGGGTTACATTTAGATAGGTCAAAACTGGTAGAGTTGATGAATAAATTATACAGTAACTCAATTATCATTGATCAAGATGAGTTAGATCAATTTAAGTTAAACAACAAGTCATAATCCAACCAGTCAAAATCAACCAAAATTTTCAGTTTCTTATAATTTCTTTAATTACAACAAAAACTACGCCTGTGTTCCGAACAAGTTGGTAAAGAGAATATTAAAAGGGTTTTCTTTTTTTTTTTCCTTCAAGAGAAGGGGATGCGTGAAAATGTAGAAAAAGAATATACATAACAAACTAAACAAAAAGATGTCTTTCTATTCATTGATAAAATTCTTTTTATGGATCAATTTGGACTACTGGACATCATTAAAAATGTTCTTAGCCCAACTTATCTAAGTCTAGATAAGTTGGACAAATTATACTGTTTTGGGCTAAAATTGACTCTCTTACTTTGATAAATATCTGCTAAGAAGTTAGATTCATCTTTTTATATGTTTGCACCTATTGGTTTACAGGCCTTTTTCTCAGGTAAGTTGAGAAATTTCTCAAGCTGAAGTATACTACACTTCTAGTTAATGACTTGAGTGAACTGACAGAATGAGTTTTGTCATTGCAGACATATCACAGCTGCATTTCCTAGTTTTTGTGCTGTAACTGGAAATGAATACTGAAATTTAAAAGGCTCTCCGCGTTATAATCCCAAAAATAGAACACGCAAAGAATGCTATATCAACTATGCAAGTAGTCATATATTCAGAAATGAGAATGCTAATCAGCATAGAATGAGAATATGTCTAGGTCCAATTATCTGGCGCTTTGAGCTAACATGTCCTGTAAGTTCATTGGGTAGCACATAGGTGTGTGCAAGCCGGACCATACATTGTCAGCAAGGATCGCGTTCACAGCATCAGTCGGATGAAATTGATCCCACCAAATATGATTAGAGGCGTTACTGCACGCCATTTCAGGGGAAATGCACAAGATCCAGCCTTTGTATTTGCCTAAACCACAGCAAGCCTCATCTGTTACATTGAAACCTGTAATGGAAATGATTAAAAGACGTTAGGCTGGATATATGATGCGTCCTGTCAAATAAATCTTTATAGATCATACGGATGGATCACTTACCATAACGGTCGTGATTCTGAATGATGTCCATTGAACCTTCAAACGCATCGCAGAAGATGACAGTGGCACCAACAAGCTCTTCATTGATTTCTGCTACGATATATCTAACAGCAAAGTTGAATTCCAGTATCATGTCGTTTATGGTTTCGACACACTGTCCATTCTTGCTATGGTATAGCCATAGGTAATAAGGAGCACAGCCTATTGGAGCCAGCCCCATTACAACCACCTTTCTTACATTGGCATTGTACAAATTCTGTTCCACCAGTATATACACATTAGATAAATTCCTAGAGAAAGCTTTAGAAAGCATTGCTGACATATAGAGAAGCAGAATAAACCTGTTGAACTAAAGAATCTTGGAAGAACAGTAGAGCAGTAGGGGGAATCGAAACATGTTAGAGCACGATAAAGTGAACAAGGTGTGAGCGGTAAAGTTGCAAATAGTGCTTGCATAGAATAGTTTGTTGCTGTTTCAAGATATCATCAAAGAGGAGAAAGGAAATGTGAATGGTTTAAGTGACAATAAAAGTTGAAAAAAAATCATATTCTTCTTGTTCTAATTTTGCTAAATCAATTACTGGATTTAGCCCTGTCCCTAAATATGTAAATATTCAGTTTTTCTACTTTCTAGCCATATAGGTGTCTTACAATCTGTGCTAGATAGGGAGACATTATTTAACTTAGAACTCTAACAATAAAACTGCAAAATTCAATACATCTAAAAGTCACAGAAGACAATAAAAGGTGGTGTTAAGATAACACTGCACCTTAATCTCTTGTTTCATTGTCTGTGCCAAAAACTGGTTGAAGCTCCAGGGTAAGTAAACAGACTGAACATCAGATACATTCCGGAGATAGTAATGAATGTAGTCGTTGGTTCCAATCGAAATGTAGAACACAGAAGTTGATATCAGATCAGCTGTTGCTTCTTCACCAATGGTCATTATAAATTGCTGAATAGTATCAGTAACCTGCTCTATTTGCTGTGCAAGGGAGATATGCTGACCCTGCACAAGTATTGCTTATCTAGTTTAATCACTTATCTAAGCACTAAACTCATCAACTTAATATAAAATTAATCATACAGTTCCAGACTTCCAGTGTATAAGATTATTAAAACAGAAAGTGTGTATATATATAATGAAAATGTACCAATTCAGAGCCACTTGAGAAAATAATGCCAGCACCAGCAGAAGCATAATTAACACCAAGAATCATGTCTTCAATTGAACCAGGTTGCCCTAGATAACTTGGCACAAATGGTAACCCAAGACGCACAGCTGATATAATCAAATCCACAAAAAGAATGGAATTTAGCAATCTTTACCTAAAAATTCCACCAACTATAGCAAGAATTTATCAACCAATTCTCCAAAATAAATAATACTAATAAGAACGAAGACTTCACAGAGTCGGTACTAAAATTTTGAGTTTTACTTTTTAAGAGGATAAAAAGCAAGAAATTAACACGCTAAAGACTCATAAACCATTTCAGTGAAATTTGAATCATTTTTCTCACTGACAATCAATCACACAATTAACCAGCATCAATCCCAAAATTTCACTAACCCAACAGAAAAATTCTCAATATTTTCACAAAGCTCACTAACCCAATTGAAAAGTTCTTAACTTTTTCACAAATCTCACTGACCCAATTGAAAAATTCTCAACTTTTTCACAAAACTCACTAACCCAATTGAAAAAATCTCAACCTTTTCACAAATCTCACTAATCCAATTGAAAAGATTCTCAACTTTTTCACAAAACTCACTAACCCAATTGAAAAAATCTCAACCTTTTCACAAATCTCACTAATCCAATTGAAAAGATTCTCAACTTTTTCACAAAACTCACTAACCCAATTGAAAAAATCTCAACCTTTTCACAAATCTCACTAATCCAATTGAAAAGATTCTCAACTTTTTCACAAAACTCACTAACCCAATTGAAAAAATCTCAACCTTTTCACAAATCTCACTAATCCAATTGAAAAGATTCTCAACTTTTTCACAAAACTCACTAACCCAATTCAAGAAATTGAAAAAGAAAATTACCAAGATAATCGACAGGGATTCTTCCATTGCAGAAGCGTCCAGTAGGTTGATGAGTATCAAAATCACGTCCATAAGGAAGCCTATCGGCACGAGCAAAAGTTCCAAGAAAATTGTTAGTACCACAATCAACTGAAGAATCACCAATTACGAACAGAGCAGGAACAAGAGGTTCTATAGTAGGAGGAAAAATCGGAGCTGGAGAGATTGAAAAAGAGGGCGAAAATGGTGAAATATCAAAAACAGAATCATGGGTTATGAGATCTTGAGGGTAGATGAGAGCTAAGGTTTTTGGGTATGTGAAATAAATGAAGATGAAGATGAAGATGAAAAGAATCTTGATTGCAGAAAAATCCATTGTAGAAACAGAGAAAGAGTAAGAGAAAGAAGAAGAAAACCAGTATATAACTAACTGCTACTATTATAAACGGCTTTTGGCGGGGAAATGTAACCAACTGAAGGAGGCGTATATATTAAAAATCTTTAAATTACCTTGTTATTATTGTTTTTTCTCCGGCAAATTGTCCTATTATTTTTACACCAATAAAATGTATTCTATTTTAGGAAAAAAAATTGTATTTTTTATTGACCCCTAATGTCTTAAACAAGATTTTTTCCTAATGATTGGGGTATGAATGAACAAAAAGAGTATTTTTTTCCTTCCTATACAATATTTGAAACTTATTTATCAAAATCGTCCTAATTTTGTATGTTACCCACCCTAAACAAGGATTACTTACAAATTATATACAATACATTATTAGTGCCTTAAATTAGGGGATTCAGTTATA
The DNA here is from genome assembly GCA_000715115.1 of Nicotiana otophora. NCBI lineage: Eukaryota > Viridiplantae > Streptophyta > Magnoliopsida > Solanales > Solanaceae > Nicotiana > Nicotiana otophora. The sequence goes on along the minus strand of AWOL01S0200569.1, from coordinate 9,924 downwards.
TCCTTTTCCTTTTTTTCTCTCCTCTCCTCTCCTCTTTCCCATTCACTGCCGCCTCTCTCGTCAGTTTTTCTTTCTTTCTTCATCACTCTCTCTCTCAATAACATTTGTGAATGATCACTTTGTTCCAGCATTTTTCTACTTATTCTTCGCACTTTACCATTTTGCCAAAAAATAATTAAAACTAGATTAAGCACAAAACAAATAACAGGTGGCAGTTATACTTCTTCTTAACCATTCCTTTTGTTGTCTTGCAAATAGGTACTCCTCCTAATCAACTGTTTAACAGGCAGCCCCCAAAACACTTCTTTTTTTCTCTTCAAAAAACATCCCCACACAAAAGGAAAAGCAAAGCATCGTTAAACAGTATTGTAGTTGGAAAATGAAGTTGGAATCTGATGGATAAATTAAGGAAATGTATTTATGTATTTTATACTATTGTAGTTTATAGAAGTGCATGACGAAACGGAAGAGAATTAAATATATTTCCTTAATTGTCACCGTCATACACTATTTGATTTAGTTTTGCTATTGTTTTGTTTTCCTGATATTTATTTAGTAAACATAGAATATTATTTTCATTTTATTCAACCATTTACTAATGAAATAAAAAAAATTCACACGATAAATGATATTTTAAGTGACAACAGCAACATATTATACCATACAAATTAAAAATATATTTCATACAAATTTGATACATATACAACAATATATAAACTAAAAATAAATTCCATACAACTAATTATATAGTATACAAATTATTTACAACTTATCAACAACTTTTATACATTATTTCTACCTAGTTAAATATAACTACAATATCATACAACTTAAATACAATTTTCATACAAAATGTATACAATATGCCTTTTGTATGTATTTTGTATATGATTTGTATATATTTTGTAAGTGGTGTGTTCTTCTCCCTCTCTGATATTCCAATCAAAACTTCATCTCTTAATATAATTTTGATACATATTAACAACTTTTTGTAAAAAGATAGTATTGATAACTTAAATACAAATTTTATGCAACGATTCATACATTATACAACTATTTTTCAACTTTCATACAACATTCAAATAAAAAAATATATAACTACAATAGAATATAATTTACATACAATTATAATACAAATTTACTACAATTTCGTAAGTATATTGTATGTCATATGTTCTTCTTCTTTCTCTTCGAGTTTCAATCTGAAATTCAGCCAAAATCAAGTCTAATCTTCACCAAACACCCTCAAAATTGAGATATAAACTCCAAACAATATTCCCAATGTTTGCAACAACACCCAATACAAATAAATAATGATTTAAAAAAACCCAAATTCGATTTCAAAGTTTCAAAACTTTTTAATGACTGTCAATGGTGGAGAGTCAGACACCTTCAAAATTTATTGGTTGACAATTGTTACACCCCATATTTTTGTACGTCAAAGTACGTCGTAAGTCAATTGATGTAATCTCGGAAATGAGATCCTATTTGAAAGTATATGAAGTGATTTAATGTTGTTACACCCCGTACTTCAGACGTCATTGTCATTATAGGATTATCTAATGTAAGCTCAAAAAGGACGAAATCTTTCTACAAGGATAAGAAAGGTTTGCCGAAGTCTTAAGTAAGTTAAGATGAATAAGAGACTTTTTAATCATGATTTAAATGAGTTTAAAGTCATGATATGACTATATATGATGTTTGGATATAAAATATAAAGTTTGGGAAAAATCTGATTTAAGTTGCAGAAAAATCGAGCTAAGATTTGCCTTGTAACGAGCTGTTTTAAGAAATTAAATTCGTAACCTTTATGATGTTATTTTAGGACATATATTATACTAAAATGAAGGTATTTGAATCTAATTTCCAATGGTCTAAACCATTTATTCATACAATATAGGGGTAGAAAAATATGAATTTTTAAAGTAGGATCGCCAAGTCACGTTGTCGCACTTCGAAGAAACTGGCAGGTTTATAGGCCAGGTTGCGAGATAGTTTTCTCCCAATACATTGAGAGTTACAGGGAGATATTTATATGGAATTAAATCCCCGTGTATATAGTTTCTAACTCTACAAACCGTTCATCAATACGACATTGGTGTAGAGAGATATTTACGTTTTTGTGAGACTGCGTAGGAAGTCCCTATGAAACCCACTTGGTCGGGGCCCGACCTTCACTTATTCTTATCTCGTTTTTGGGATGAGCTTTGCTAATTTTTCGTCCTCCTTCCAACCTCACACTCTCCAAACCCTCGCAAACAGTTCCAAAAAGGCTCCAAACAAATTCCAAAGAGATACACCATAATCAAATATCAAAGTTAGCCTAGGTGAAGAAGAGAGTCTCTATGGTGTTGTGATGTGATTAAGGGTGCTTGTAAGCTAAGAAAAGCTTTGGTTCGAGATTTTTCATATTGTTTAAGGTATGTATAATACCCTATTTCTTGGGATTAATCTTATCTATGTGTTGGTTTAGTTATTTGGATGAAGATTATAAGATAACACTTGAAAGGGGAAGAGATGTTGTTATTTTTTGTTGGGTTGTTATAAGTATGTATGTATATATATATATATATGTTGTTATGGCTGAAAAATGGTGAAAATAACTTTATTATAATATGGTTTATGTTGTTATGCATGTATATATGTTGATCAAGTGAATTGATGAAAGAAACATATGAAACTTGAGATTGCAAGTAAAGATTAGCTTAAGTCACTTCTATGGTGACATTGAGGGATGTTATAAGCTAAATGTAACTTGGATTTCGACTTGAAGCTACTGTAGGAGGTATGTATATTGTTTTCTTGTATGTGCTTAAGGTTATCTTGACATTGATTAAGTTAAATGGACGGACTAGACATGAACTAATGAATAAAGTTGCTAATTGAGGATAATTGGAGTTGTGGATTATTTTCTTTGTTATAAATATATGGTATAAGGCTGGAATCTTTGATGAATGACTTCATTATCATGTTATGATTCTATTAAGTTAAAGTAAGAAGTCTATAAGGGGTGATATGGTGTATATGTATTCCAATTGGAGCTTGCCGCTCGTCATGAAGTTGTTGTGACTTGTTGTTGTTATATGGTGTCTTGTTATTGATAATTATATATTGCTGGATTGCTCTGGCCATTGTTGTTGGTATAGGGTATTGGAGGAGGCTCTTGTTACAGGGGAGATGCTGCCCAAATTTATGTAAACAAGCTACTAGTTTAAGTTGCGAACTTAGCCTTTACTCAACACTGATTTTGAATCCCCTTATGCTATGGTAGATTGAGTTGAGTTGCTTGAAGAATTGCTTTGAAGGTATTAAGGACTCAATGAAGTTAAGGTATGTTAAGGCTATCCCTTCCTTCCTTTTGGCATGATCCATACGATACAAACGAAACGAGCAAACGCGTAACTTTCATAAATGCCCCTATTCATAGAAGCACTAGGAGTGCATATGTTGTTGATTCCACATGTGTCTTATTATTATATCTTTTGTTCATGGGTCTCAAAAAAATAGGTAAGTTGATAAAGTTTATCCGAGAGATCTTATTGACTTACTTCATTATGCATTGCATTTATTTATATATGTACATTGACCCATGACCATATGGCGTTATATACACATATATTATATGTATACGGGATATGGGGAAAGATTATGGCATTATATACGCACCACCACCTGATCAGCTGGTCTACATTGATGATTTCGCCCACAGAGGCTGATATGATATGATATGATGGGATGCCCTCAGAGGCTTAATGATATTTTGTACGCATATACCTATGTATGATGTGATATTTATACGCATATGCATGACATTATGAACGTTTCATGATTCACAGAGTTGTTCAGACTTACAGGTTGAGTTCTTTACTCCATGTTTTTTTCATATTTTTTATATACTACTTTCATGCCTTACATGCCTGTAGGTATCGATAGACAGGTTGGGAGTCCTTCTAGTAGGCTATCAGCTCAGCGGGAGGTATTGATGCACTCCACTTGCTCCGGAGTTGCCTATTTGGTCAATATGATTTGGACATGTATCGATTGGTATGACAAACCCTTGTCCCGACCATTATGATGTTTATGTACTCTTAGAGGCTTATAGACATATCTCATGTATATGGATACTTGTATGGCCTTGTCGGCCTATGTTTTAAGTGTACAAATGATCATGTCAGCCTTATAGGCTTGTATGTCACATGTATAAGTTTCTATATCATATTGGGTTGTCCTATCTAGTATTCCCATATGTTTTATTCTGGTTATCTCATGACGTCACTTCTGGCCCATTTACCCATGATGATATGATAAGAAAGATACATTATGTTGGTGCTCGGTTAGGTAAGGCAACGGGTGCCCCTCGCAGTCCATTGGTTTGGGCCGTGACAACAATTTCAATTTGAACACCAATTGTGCAACATGAATGGAAATTGCTAAGTTAAAACGATTGAAATCCACTGATAAATTTCATTAAAACTCTATACAACAAGAAAGCATAAAAAACAGAGAACATCAAATGAAGATAAATTGGAGAACAAAATAGAGAAGGAGAGTAGAGAGAGAGAGAGACGGAGAGAGAGAGAGAGAATGGTCAAGTATAAAGAGATAAGGAAATAACTGATATTCTTTATTCAATTTTTAATATAAATGGATACTCATTTAAAACTTATTTGTATATAATTGATAAATTGTATATGGTCATGTAATTAAATTGAAACTTGATTGGGGGGGGAGGGGGTAATTAAGTTTCAAATAGTGTATAGGAAGGTAAAAATCTCAACAAACAATGAGGTTGATCTTTACATAAATAGTCGGTCCAATTCACTTTTTTACTTTTCTGGTCAGTATACATAGTTTATACGATTATACACATATTATATATGTTTCTATTTTAGGTAAAACGTTTTGTATTTTTTTATTGACCCCTAATGTCTTATATAAAATTGTTTCCTAATGATTGGGGTACGAGTGAACAAAAAATGAGGTTGATCTTTACATAAATAGCCGGCCCAATTCACTTTTTAATTTTCTGGCTAGTATATATAGATTATATGATGATTTTAGGATTATACATGGATTATACATATATTATACATTCGGTGACTATTTTAAGTTTAAACACTTGGATTGACGACTATTTAAGCTAATTTTTCATTAAAAAAATATGTTTAGCTCAACTTGTCCAAGTCTGGATAGGTTAGATGCATTGTTTTTTTGGGGGCTAAATTTGACTCTTTAGTAGTTCATAGACAACTGTTCTTCAACATTACTAAAATCGCTTTACTTAAAAAGAAAATCAACAGTTCTTGCAATTCGTTTAGACCAAATATTAGTTGTTTTTTTGGTGTGTATTTTAGTACGTCTTCTAAACATGGGTTGTGATGCAAAATTCTCAATTTAATCACTTGTACTACTAATATTATGGAAAATCTTTAGTTTCGTCATAGTCAATTATTAGCTAATAGTTCAAAAATTCAAATTGCTATTCTATTAATAATGTTTGACGATCATCTATTACACACAACAATATCCACCGGCCAAGATTACAATGAAGGAGATTAACTAGATTAACTTAGCTTTTAAACTGGATAATACGGTAAAAATAACAATTCAAAACAAACAATAAGTTGCAATCACGTTATTAGTGAAGGCATAACCCAAGTTGGTGGGCAAATAAGACTTACCGACAATCCAGGATAAAATGATTCAATTTTTCCATCTTCTATATTGTAAGCGCCCATATCTCTTCCGGCCCCTCCTTCCACATTTCTAACATACTCTAACCAATCATCAGTAAAATATATGTGATTAGGTTTGATTCCTGAAAACTTAGAACAGTCAACGCAACTTGCTCCATTGCGGCCCAAAAAAATTGATGAATCTCCCAAGGTTTTAATATCCTCCTCCTTGAATTTACCTTTGGTTATATCTAGTTCAGAGATCTTAAATTTAAAGCTCTTAAATGTACCATTTGGATCCTCACCTATGTAAAAATAACAATTTGAATTTTTCATATCTTAAAAATAAGGCAAAGCCTTTAAATTTATAGACAATGAAAGAGTGAGATGAAAAGGTGCAATCCAAGAGGTGCCTCTTCCATTTCTCATTCACACCCCTTACAGAAAAACCCAACAATCCCCCACATGAATGGGGAATGGTCATATGTGAAGAAAACATGCACAAAAAACTGTGTGATTCGCAAGTAAGGATTAATCCCATTTGGATAAGTAGGTTTCCCTTTGAACTTTCCGCAGTGAACTTATATCGGATATACTCGGTCAATTGGTAGATTTGATATCCTTGAACCGTCAAACTTTGGTGTATACCTAGACAACCATAAGTCACACAATCAACCTTTAACCGTCTTTGGTCCTCATTGTTGTGTTCGCTTCAGCCATAAACACCGCCTGATTTCATAAGTGCATAGAGAATTGGCCTTACAGAACTCTCTTTGAAGCGGCTAACACTTCACACTTACATAGGTGATTCCTAAACGTGTTATCCGGTAGATACACTATTTGATATACCCTGTATCAAACTTAGAAACCATTAAAAAGCCTTAATGCTTTATCCTTGGTACTGAACATTGCCTCATCACGAGAATGGATCAAAAATAAATTTTATTTGACAATGTTGAACCGTCATTAATGACTTTGTTTGAGCTCCTTAAACCTAGATCTTGGGATT
>AWOL01S0200544.1:1659-13692 GCA_000715115.1 Nicotiana otophora | reverse complement strand
GAGAGATATATATATATATATATATATATATATATATATATATATATGAAAATAGTTTGATACATACATATATAAAGAACACAACCCTCAAAAGGAACATACCATTGCATGCATCTATAGCACAATTGATGGTGTACATGTTGTGCGTGGTGAATCTAGACTCAATATGTTAGACTATATGTGCGTGAGAAAAACTAATATACATATAATTAAATAACAGATCAACCCACAGAGAGAACATATATACTCAGTGGTCGAACGCAAAATTTTTCGTAAGCGGTGTCACATTGTATCTGGGCCAGACTATATAGAATCCTTTTGATCCTGGCTCAGAAGGAACGCTAGCTATATGCTTAACACATGCAAGTCGAACGTTGTTTTCGGGGAGCTGGGCAGAAGGACTATTAAAAAGTTAAATAGAAGAACAAATTATTAAAATGACATCCCATTAAAATGTCTTTTCATAAAATTATAAAATTCAACTCATAAAGAAAACAACAAATATATTAAAAATATAAACAAAAAAATAACAAGACAACTTATAACTGTCGATGACCCAGTTGGCATAAATGATAAGAGAGATATTCACAGTTTTTCAATAATCGATGATGCGTTATTCTATGGCAAATCTAGACTAGACTCAACATGCATGTTAAACAAAATTCACTACGTCTACTCGGACTATATATACATGCGTAAGAAAAATTAATTAATAATACATATATAAAGAACAGAACCCCACGTACGTACGTACCATTGATCCAATGCTTTGGGGGTTGAAAATGATAACCAGTTCTGCCGACAGTTTTGATATTTATAGCACTTGTATCTTGTAGGTGGATAAAAACTTTGTGGGAAGCTAAAACTCCATTATTGGATAATAAAACTACAAAGAAACAAACTAAGATAGGCAAAGCCCAACGAGAAGAGCTTTTGTTACATAACTCCATTTTCTCTATCGGGCTTTGACAGATACTATTTACTTTATATACTTAATTTTTTTTAATCCCCCTTTTCATGTGGAGAAAGAAACTGGGGAATGAAGAAGAGAATGGAAAGTTTGAGGAGTATTTATATTGAAAAAGAAGAGTGATGTTTGTTTTGGTTCAAGGATTGAGAGTTTATTTAGGATAATTAAATGGATAGGACAAATTTTATATCTTATTTTTTTGGATAATATTTATCTAAGAAAATTGATTTTAATGGCAGAGCGGTTGTTTTGGAAAATTTACTGCTGCTTCTTTGCTCAACGAGTTTTTACCATCTTTTCTGAGAACGAGTCTTTTGTCATTTGCTATCCCTTTTGTTGCGTATTGTACACGGGTGAAACCGAGATCGTTGGACACCTCGGTTCTCGATGGAGTAAACGGAGCAGAGACATGACCGTAAGGAATCAGAATCGGGGCAAAGAACCCTTCGAGTCGGGGTCCGGACAGAACACCTGCCCTGGAAGAATCGGGGCTACGTCCCCCATGTCCAATTCGAATCCCAAAACTTCGGAGAGCATTACCAGATAATCGAGCACGACTAGCAAAGGGCCGTGATATCCATGCCAAGCCGGATGTCATGGCGTAAATCTCGTCACGTATCGGCAGAAATTCTGTGATTAGCAAAACGAAAGATTTTTACCTTTTATGGAATTGTACTTAGGGTAAAACTCCCCTACTATATAAATGGGAGTCTGACTATTCATTAGACATATTGTAACATGCATATCAAGGCAATATACTCTTATTTTCTCTGTTATTCAAAGTTCTTACTTTTGTTCATCATTTCTTCATTAGTGCGGGCCCGGGATCTATGGCAGGTATTTTATTAAGCTGTTACTGAGTCCGGGGTCATTCCTCTTAATTGGTTTGACAATTTATTACGTCCTTTATCTGTTTAATCTAACGTTTTTTTATCATTTGTATTGAATTAATCCGCATATCCTTAAAACCATATATAAATTCAATTGTTATCCATTTTTTAGGGTAAACAGTTTGGCGCCCACCGTGGGGCTAAGGATAATAGTGACAATTTGATACAAATTTTCATAACACACTCTTTTTTACACTTGTTCTTTGAGCTTTTAGTTCCACATCAAATAAAAAATGTCAAACTCCCAATCTGCCCATTTGAACGTTGATTCTGAGTCCGGTCACCATGGCGAGAACAACAACGTGGTGTCCAGTAACGAGGTGCCCCCTGTTGACCCTAACGGAGTCCCAGTCGCGGATCCGATCGATGCTATCTCACACGTGGCTGTCGAAGCAAACTTGACTTGACCCTGAAAACAATATTCGCGGGGGAGCCCGATCGATAGCCCGGAGTACATACGACGGAGTACATACGGCGGCGAAGCTGATATTCGAAATGTTACAGGCTCAACATGCGGCAATAGCCCAGTTGCAGAACCAAAGCCGCGCCTCCAGCAGAGTTGAGCCCGAACCATACCAGGAAAACACTCGCAGAAATGAACCGGTCATAAAAAGGCCGGGCGAAGCTGAACCCGGGACCAACCCCGAGATAATAAAGATTCTTGAGGAACTGACAAAACGGGTGGAATCGGGAGAAAAGAAAATCGAAGCCAACGACAAAAAAATGGAGACCTATAACTCCAGGGTCGATCAAATCCCAAGAGCACCACCGATACTGAAGGGCCTGGATTCCAAGAAATTTGTCCAAAAGCCTTTCCCTCCGAGCACAGCTCCAAAGCCGATCTCAAAGAAGTTCCGTATGCCCGAAATTCTGAAGTATAATGGAAAAACTGATCCAAATGAACATGTGACCTCCTACACGTGCGCCATCAAGGAAAATGATTTGGAAAATGAAAAGATCGAATCCATTTTGCTGAAAAAGTTGAGAGACCTTGTCAAAAGGAGCTATGATATGGTATCACAACTTACTCCCTAATTTTATTGACTCGTTTGCTATGCTTGGAGATGCCTTTGTAAAAGCGTACGCCAGGCCCATTAAGGTCGAGACTAGGAAATCAGACCTTTTCAAAGTAAAGCAAAGAGAAAACGAGATGCTCAGAGAATTCGTGTTGATGTTTCAAATGGAACAGGTGGATTTGCCTCCGGTCGCGGACGATTGGGCCGTTCAGGCATTCACCCAAGGACTCAACCCCCAAATCTCATTGGCTTCGCAACAGTTGAAACAAAATTTGATAGAGTACCCGGCAGTAACTTGGGCCAACATCCATAACAGGTACCAATCAAAAATTAGGGTCGAAGATGATCAGCTCGAGGCCCCTTCCGGATCCGTTTATCCCATCAGAACTAGTGACAGATCCGAAAGAGCCGTCGATCATGAAACAAAATTGAACAGGGATATGTATCAACCATACAATGGAGATCGAAGGGGTAATGGGCCCGGACACAAGATTACTCACTTGAAATAATAGTTTACTGAAAAATTACTTTCACTCTACTATTTTATTCATCAGTTATTATATATTAATTTTATTTCGCGAGAATTACAAAATTAATATATGAATAACTTAGAGATAAAATATATAGACTTGGTAATAGAGTAATTAAAAACCATCATTTCAGCACAGTGTGAAATGTAAATAAAAAGTTTCAAGCCAAGAATATATAAAAACTGAGATAGAATTATAAAATATATCAAGCTTTATCAACTATCCCAACGAAAAAAAATTACTCCATTATGGAGTAAGAAAAGCTAAAAAAGATATTTAGAAGACTAGAAATATTTAAAAGATTAAGGAAATACTTTTACTATAAGAAAAGAAGACTAAGACTAGTTCTTGTCTTACAAAGATTGGATCTCCTTATACAAAGAGAGCTTTCTATTTATAGGAAAAGATGAGTAGCTTTTGTCATGTTTCACCTTTGCGAATGTGAAATCTATGTATGCGAAGTGATCTTTGTATATGTAGATTCCATATATGCAACTATGTCACTTGTGCTTCACTCTTGACTTCATGAGTTAGTCTTGCAAATGTAGGTTCCATGTATGTGAATGTGACCTTTGCAAATATAGATTCCACACATGCATATATGACTCTTTTGCTTCCATTCTAGACTTCATGATTAAACTTGCAAATCTAGGTTCCATGTATGCAAATGTGACCTTTGCGTGTATAGATTCCACATATGCATCTATAACTCTTTTGCTTCCATTCTTGACTTCATGAGTTAGACTTGCAAATGTAGGTTCCATGTATGTGAATGTGACCTTTGCAAATATAGATTCCACACATGCATATATGACTCTTTTGCTTCCATTCTTGACTTCATGAGTTAGACTTGCAAATGTAGGTTCCATGTATGCGAATGTGACCTTGCGTATATAGATTTCACATATACAACTATGCTCATTTTCATCTCTAATTATCTCTTTCCATGCCCATATGTATATTCCATATTTGCGAATATGAAGATGATGTGTGCAACTGTGGCTTTGCTTCATTCTCTTGTCTTTTAGCCTCTTTCCTTCTTTTCATAATTTCTTCTTCCTACAATATTTGTTAGAAAATATGCGAGGATTGGATATCATTATTCATATTTTATTTTAAAAACTTATTTTTTACATATGGAATTACATGAATAATTTATATCCATTATTTTAGCCATTGTTATCTGAAAAAAGCTTGAAAAGTATGAAGAAAGGTTGAAAAAAGAAAAGTCAAGTGCGCCGATTTGGGTAAAAATTTGTAAAAACTTGCAACTTACTAAGAAGTATTGAAGAACGGAGATAAAAATATTAGAGTGTGAAGAAGGGTAGTGATTTTCTGAAAACTCGAAAGTAGAAGCTTGGCCAAAAGTTAAAAAATGAACAAATGAGGAAAGTATTTATAGAGGTTTTGCGCCGTTTCGCATTCAGGGATGACCTGCCGATGGCTGACGTGTGTTTGAAATCATAACGACACGACAGACGGGACGTTTCAGATTCTTTGTCGTTTCTGTCACGGCGTATTGAAGAAGGAATCGAAGTGCATATGTCGTTTCTCGTCGTTTCAGTAAACTTACTCTCCGAGAAACGAGGGGACTATCTGTATACGGGTGAAATCGAGCCCGTTAGACACCTCTGTCACACCTCCTTTTATGCCCCCCAAAAGATAATGTGTGTTATGGATGGTGGATTAAAGAGTATTTCCAATTAAAGTGATAAATTTGAGTAGGGATTATTTTATTTACAGAGTTGCCACTTGGAATTATTCTTTTGGGTGTTCCAAGTCACCTTTTATTTGAATCCCTAGTTAAAGGAAAGTTTGACTCTTTTATTATTGGTCTGCGAAAATAAAGTCCGGGTAAGAAATTCTGTTGACCGGGGAGAAGGTGTAAGGCATTCCCGAGTCCCGTAGTTCTAGCATGGTCGCTTTATTGACTACAACTTGGCTTGAGTTGATTTTGGATAAACTATGATTTATTTATTTCCATATTTTATCTATCCGCTTTTGAATGCTTGATTATTCGTAATTAAGGATTATCTTGAAACGAGTCACGCGTACATGTTCCCATTTTGTTTGGCGCATTAAAAATTATGTCATGCGTGGATGTACACAATTGAGAACACTTTTATTATTATTAAGATTGTTCCGTCAGAGTTGCGAGAACGCATACATTGCCTTTAGTTTTGGAAATCGTAATAACGTCATGCGAACGTATACATAATCACGATAATTTGATTAATTAAGAGAGCGCCTAAAGCATTCTACGAATATTTATGAATTATTATTTTTCCTAAATTTGAGATTATTACAAGGCATGAGAATTATGGAAGGAGTTATTTTGGAAGTCAAGAAATATTTTAGCAATTTAAAGTATTGACATGTAATCCATATATATTTAGAGATATTTGCAACTTAATTAGTTCCTAGTATTCTATCTTTTGAGTTATTTTGATATCTATTAATTTATAATAAATGAGCTATTTTATAACTCAACTCAATCACATTATTACCGTCGGAGCCCCTTACCCATTTAAATCTAATACTTCCTAAAGCATTTCTTTACTAAAGTCTAAAAACTCCAATTTAATATACTAACTCATGAGCTAAAGGAAATCTATCAACGTAAATAAGCAACTCACAATCTCAAACATTCATTAAATTACTTTCAAATAAAATAAAGATGCCAAAAAGAATAATGAAATAATTAAAGGAAATTATCCAAAGAACCAGTCAACATACCAACCAAGACAAATATTTTAACTAAAAGGGACAGAAATATATAGCCCAAAGCATTGTTAAAACTATATCTGGAAAGAGTTGAATTAATATATATATCAAGATAACGAACAAAAGAACACGCTAACACAGAGTAATGCTGAATGAACTGAAATAAATTAAGGGAAAAAATAGACCTTTTATTGCTGGATTTTTCAGCGTTTACAATGAAAAGGAGCTCCAGAAAAATGCAAGTTCAAAATGATCTACGAATGAGAACTCCACCGAACCCGGCGACCTCGAGCTGAGCCTCACTCTAGTGGTGGTTTCCGGCAGCATTTGGTTATAGATTCGAGGTTCGTCTGGGTTTTCGTAAGTGTTTTAAGGGTGGTTATTGGACTGTAATTTTCAGCTGGGTTTTGGGTTATTCCAAATGTGGAGAGAACTGGTCGAAGATGGCAGAACTCCGACGAAACACCGACAAGGCAGGGAACTAACAGAGAATGGCTTACATGACTAATTTTAGGTAGTTTATGGTGGTTTTTCAACTGCTGTATGAGAAAGGAGAAGCAGACAAGAAAGAAGATGAAAAGTTTTTGGAGGCTTTGGCTGTGCGTTAATCCTCTCTTTCTCTCGTTTTCTTTTCCAGATATGTATCTCTCTCCCCTCTCCTTGAATTGGGGGTTGTTTTTAATGGGCAGGGAGAGTGGTATGGAGTTTGTGAGTGGGAACAAGCATAGGGGACAAGGGAAAGTGGAGAGGAGACAAAGTGTAGGAGGACAANGGGAGTTCTTGGAGGGAAGGATGCCGAGGGTCTATTGGAAACAGCCTCTCTACCCCAGGGTAGGGGTAAGGTCTGCGTACACACTACCCTCCCCAGACCCCACTAGTGGGATTATACTGGGTTGTTGTTGTTGTTGTTTTAATGGGCAGGGCGAGTGGTATGGAGTTTGTGAGTGGGGACAAGCATGGGGGACAAGGGAAAGTGGAGAGGGGACAAAGTGTGGGGGGACAAGCATGATGGCAAGCATGGGGGACAAGAGAAAGTGGAGTGGGGACAAAGTATAGGGGACAAAGAGTGCGGACACGCGTGGGAAGATGGGAGCGAGAAATATTCAAGCACGGTAAAAAATTAGGTGCTCACAGCATGTCCCTCTTTGCTTGGAAACATTAAAAGTTTTCAGGCAAAGATAAAGTGAGCAGTGTGACTAAGTTTTGACCATATCGTTATTCAAAAGAGGAAGAAAATAAAAGAAAAGGTGTAACCGAGTCCTGGTTTTGGACAACCTACATATCCCGGGTTATAAGTGAATCAGGTCGCGTGTAGTTCAAAAAGAATGATGGAGTGATGAGTTCAAAAGTCGAGCTAGGTTCCGTCGAGGCTCCGGTCCGGGGCCCTGTTATTACATCAAAATCTAAAGGAACTAAACAAGCCTATCAGCTATAAGTTACAAGATTCCTATTTAGAAGTCTTCTAAACCTTGATCTTCAGTCTTGACTGGTTGTTCATGAAGACTCTGATCTGAACCTTGATGCTTGCTAGCTGTAGGTGCTAGTTCATTCTTCTACGGCTTCTTCTGAGCAAAAAGGGAAATGTGAAGCTCGTAACTTCAGTCATGTTTTGAGCAGTCCATATCATTTCCATCTGCTTCTGCATTTGGATTCACTTTTTTTTTCCTTTTCTTTTCTTTATTTTGGATTCAGACTTCTTCTTTTGTTCATCTCGAACCTTGTGCCTCGAGGTAAAACCTGCTCAAACATTACAACAAACAAAAGAACGAAATTTTTTCTGCCCCAGTTTTCACTAGGAAAAATTTCGTGAGTTATTGTAACAAAATTCTAAACTACTTCTTTATTAAAAGCAAATAAAAAACAATTAATGGTGTACCCTGAAAAGGTCATGATGATTTTTTTTTATTGTCCTAAAAGAATGTCTCAACTAAGAATTTGTGTACCTTATGTTGAGAAAATGTGGTCAGAGAATGGGATACCCTATATTGGCAATGATACCAGGGAGTGGTGTATCCTGCATTTAAAATCAAATCAACTAGGGAGTGGTGTACCCTATGTTGGAGAACACAGCTAGGAATTGGTGTACCCTATACTGGTAAGGAGATCAGGGATTGGTATACCCTATGCTGGTAAGGAAATATAATCAGGAGATTGGTGTACCCTGTATTACTAAGAAGAAAATGTAAATAGAGGTTGGCACCCTGTATTACTAAAAAGGAAATGTAACCAGGGGTTGGCGCCCTGTATTACTAAAAAGGAAATCTAACCAGGGGTTGGCGCCCTGTATTACTGAAAAGGAAATCTAACCAGGGGTTGGCGCCCTGTATTACTGAAAAGGAAATGTAACCAGGGGTTGGCACCCTGTATTACTGAAAAGGAAATGTAACCAGGGGTTGGCGCCCTGTATTACTGAAAAAGAAATGTAACTAGGGGTTGGCACCCTGTATTACTGAAAAGGAAATGAAACCAGGGGCTGGCGCCCTATATTACTGAAAAGGAAAATGTAACCAGGGGTTGGCGCCCTGTATTAATGAAAAGGAAATGTAACCAGGGGTTTGCGCCCTGTATTATTGAAAAAGAAATGTAACCAGGGGTTGGCGCCTTGTATTACTGAAAACAAATGCTGAATCCCCTTGGCGAAAAGGTTCTACCAGGGTTAAACTATGAAAAGAAAGCCTCGACGAAGAGTACTTCTACTCGGAATATGAGTTGTATCCCCCTAGGCTAAAAGTTTCTACCCCGGGTTAAACTGCGTAAAACAACATGAGCAAAGAGTACTTCTACCCGGAACCATGAGCTGGATCCCCCTAGGCGAAAAAGGTTCTACCTTGGTTAAGCAACGTAAAACAACCTGAGCGAAGAGTACTTCTACCCGGAACTATGAGCTGGATCCCCTAGGTGAAAATGTTCTACCTGGGTTAAGCTACGTAAAATAACCTGGGCGAAGAGTACTTCTACCCGGAACTATGAGCTGGATCCCCTAGGTGAAAATGTTCTACCTGGGTTAAGCTACGTAAAACAGCCTGGGCGAACAGTACTTCTACCCAGAACTATGAGTTGGATCCCCCTAGGAGAAAATGGTTCTACCTGGGTTAAGCTACGTAAAATAACCTGGGCGAAGAGTACTTCTACCCGGACCTATGAGCTGGATCCCCTTCGGTAAAAAGGTTTTTCCTGGGTTAAGCTATGAAAATGAGAGGTATGGACAGTAGTGATGCATGCTGAAGATTTTAAGGAGCTTACATTTGGTGACATTCGTCCTTTGAGAACTGTCATTCTGCACTGTTTTGTTCCTGCTTCAAACAAAGAAAATTTATGAGTTTTTAAAGTGGTGGTCAGTTTGTGGCCTTGATGCATTGAGGAGTTTGAGTTCACGGACACCCCGTTGTCGAAGAACTGATTCTATCAGAGTGGTACCGAGATGCTCGGATACTTTGTATCATTTTATGGAGACTTTGTCTTTCTGACGTCTCCCCTGGCTGTTTCATACCCGGATGTCCACGGTACCATTAACCCTTGTATCTAAGGCAAAGCAATTTTTCTTTAAAATCAAACCTAGTTGTCTTGCACTCAGAACCAATTTGTGTCTGTAGTGCTTATCAACTTTTCTCAAGAAGCAAGTATTGCTTAGGCGACCTTTTTAGTTTCTTTGAGACACTTTGTCTGCCTTATCAAAAGAGATCACAGATGGATTCCTGCCTTCGTCAATGCCGTATATGCTCCAAATTGTGCTCGGTATTACGGGAAAACTGTAGACAGTTTTGCAGCCATTTTTGCTTTGCTTTTGATGCAAGATTAGACCGAAAGGGAATCTAAGAAATATTATGGAAAATAATAGAAGAGCAATTGGAAGTAAAAAAGAAATTGTGTCTAAATAAAAGGTGTCCCTTTCGGGGAGAGAAATAAGGAGACTTATCTGGAGATATGTGCCGATTTCAATGAATCATGACATGCATTTTGGACTGGACGCCTGATCTGTCTGAGCTGTCTAATTCTCAAAATACGTCACAAATGTTCATCTTGAAACTGTCTTGGTTGTGCTCATGCCGGAGCATCGAAGACCCTCATTCGGCTAGTAGCGCCCTTTGCGGGTTTTCGCTAACTGACCTCTCTCATTTCTCTAATCACGGTTGCCTTATGGTGCCCATCTGGTTTTCACCAATAAGACTCTTGCATTTCTCTGCTCACTGTTGCCTTACAGTGCTCAAACAGGTTTTTACCGATAAGACTCTCTCATTTCTTCTTTTCTTTTCTTTTTGCTTTTTTCTTTTTCATGTGGAAGGTTGGCCAATGCCCCTGGCATGGGTACTTCAAGTATTCTCAAAGATCGATCAGAAATTCTTAAAAGGAAAAGGCGAAAAGAACCTTGAACTGAATTACAACTTTTGGAACTGTTTCTACGGGAAAACCGTAAGATAAAAACAAACTTCTGTCCCAGTTTTGGAGTATTGGGAATATGGATTTTTGTTGCGATGGGACCGAACCCAGGGTAAGGCTGCCTACGTATCCTTTCGGAATCAGCTCGGACGTAGTTCAATGACTCAAAAAAATGGTGACACTTTTGGTAAGAAAAATGGAAAACAAGGAAGAAAAATACAGCTTAAAAGGGGTAACAAAAGGGTGACACTTGCTTGGAATAGCGAGTAATGGTAGCCTTCGTCATCTCGATCTAAGAAAATCATGCACGAAAGTTCCACAGTGGGTATATATCACACATAATATCTTTTGACTGCATCTGCATTAATAGTCATATCTGGTAGCCGTCCTTCTTCATCTACCAAGTGCAAGGCCCCTTTTGGTAACACTTTCTTGATGATGTAGTGTCCTTTCCAGTTTGGGGCGAACTTTCCTTTAGCTTCTACTTGGTATGGAAGAACGCATTTCAGAACGAGTTGGCCTACCTCAAAATGCCTTGGATGCACTTTCTTGTTGTAAGCGCGCGCCATTCTTTGCTGGTATAACTGGCCAAAGCACACTGCTGCTAGCCGTTTCTCATCAATCAACATTAGTTGTTCTAAACGGGTCTTTACCCATTCTGCATCTTCAATCTCCGACTCCACAATGATCCGAAGAGAGGGAATTTCGACTTCAGCCGGTATTACAGCTTCTGTCCCATATACCAACAGATAAGGAGTTGCACCGACCGATGTGCGAGCAGTCGTGCGGTATCCCAGAAGAGCAAAAGGCAACTTTTCATGCCATTGTCTCGAGCCTTGGACCATTTTCCTAAGAATCTTCTTGATGTTCTTGTTCGCTGCTTCAACGGCTCCATTGGCTTTTGGCCGGTAAGGGGTAGAATGGCGATGCATAATTTTAAATTGCTCGCATACTTCCTTCATCAAATGACTATTGAGATTGGCTGCATTGTCAGTGATAATGGTATTTGGGATACCAAAGCGGCAGATGATGTTGGAATGGACAAAGTCTAACACTGCTTTCTTGGTGACTGCTTTGAAAGTGACGGCCTCCACCCACTTGGTGAAGTAATCAATTGCAACCAAAATGAATCTATGCCCATTTGAAGCCTTTGGCTCAATTGGCCCAATAACATCCATTCCCCAAGCAACGAAAGGCCAAGGAGAGGACATGGGATGCAACTCCGAAGGTGGCGAGTGAATCAGGTCACCATGAATCTGGCATTGGTGACACATGCAAACAAAACTGAAGCAATCTCGCTCCATTGTAAGCCAATAATACCCTGCACGTGGAATCTTCTTCGCCAAAACATATCTATTCATGTGAGGTCCGCATAAACCCGAATGCACTTCACTCATGATCCGCTCAGCTTCTGTGGCATCTACGCATCTCAACAAGTTCAAATCTGGGGTCCTTTTGTACAAAATTTCCCCATTCAGGAAGAAACCGCTGGCGAGCCTCCTTATAGTTCTTTTTTGATCTCCCTT
>AWOL01S0200422.1:20618-40991 GCA_000715115.1 Nicotiana otophora | reverse complement strand
ATCATAGTATATCCAACCTTAGTCCAAAAGCCTTCATTACATTCCGATAAAAAAGCCCTACGTGATTTCAAGCCCGGTGAGCTTACATTAGTGGTGATTTACATGAAGGGCAAGCCTATGGTACTTAAAGCCGTACTTGCGACATTCGTTTGAGAGAGATGAGCGAACCTTTCACAAAACATTAAATTGAGTGCTACATTCTTAAGTGAGGTGCAAACAGAGAGTAGAAGATGAGGAGTTTGGGATCCACAATAACCTACATGAAAGAGCGAGCTTTCTTGATGAATTAAGTCAATTCTTGATGCTCAATTATCACATTAGAACTATTTGTGCTTAAAAGTTCAATCCATTGCCATGTTTATAATTCATGAGTGTATGGGTAACTGTTGGTCCCAATTGAGGTGTAATTGATGCATTTTTAATTGGCTGGAATAGTTCTTAACTAGGGGAGGTAGGAATTACTTTATTTGCTTGAGGACAAGCAAAAGCTTAAGTTTGGGGGAGTTGATGAATGGGGATTGTGACTACTTATTAGCACATTTTTACTTTCGTTTTAGTCCAAAAATGTTTCATTGTGTTCTCGAAAACTGATGAAATATGCTTAATTGCAAGAATAATTGGAAATTGAGCCACTAAGATGAAATCCAACTCAAGAAGGAGTAATCTGAACTTAAGGACAAAATCAGGCCCAAACGCTCAAAGTGTGGACCGCAGATTTCCATCTGCGGCCGCAGATTGTGAAGGAAAGTTTATTAGAGTCCAAGTGCAAAGTGTGGTGCGCCCATGAAATGTGTGGCCGTAGAGAAGCTAAGCAAGATCAGAAGTTCAGAGAGTTGTCATTCCAAGCTCAAAGGAAGTGCGGACCACACAATTATTGTGCAGACGTAGAAGTCAGCTATGCGGTCGCACTCAGAAATATCTGCTCCGCATAAGAGCCATGTGCGGCTGCACCCAGAAAAGTATGGACCGTAGAATATGAGAGATGCGGCCGTGGTTCAGAATTGTGCGGCCGCAGATTCAAATCATGTCAAGACTGAAGCAGAGTGCGGACCGCACATGGTATTGTGCGGCCGCAGAACCTCCGATAAGGGCAGTTTTGTCCGAAAATTCCAGTACTGTATAAATAGAATAGTTTCACTTGTTAGGTTAACTTTTGTACCTTTTAACATCAGCAGCCATTTACTTTGCTTCTTTTAGTTATTTTAGCCATTTTGAGCTTTTTGAATATAAGTTTTATCATTTCAATCATTAATATGGGTTTAATTATCACTTCTTCTTCTTTATCTTCTAATTTAAGCATGAGTAGCTAGATTTTCACTAGGATTCTGACCCACTCCTAGTGTGTAAACTTAATGGGTGTTTGATTTATTACTTGTTTATGGTTTGGTGTTGATTGTCTAGCCATGTTCTTAATTTTAATTGAAGATTTAATGGTTGCAAATATTATTTCATGCCTAATTGACTTGGCCTCTACTTGAGAAAGAGAGACTTAGTCTAGGAAAACTTGGCTAGCAAAGAATTGGGTCAATTGAGAGATTGATAAACCCAATTAAAGGGTTGAATTTAGAGATAGTAAAACTCGACTTGAGCTTATTATCAAATGTTTTGTTAAATACCCATTTGGACTTGAGAAAGCCAAATTGGGAAAAATCACTCTCTGACCGAGAAGTATTGAGTGGTTATTTGAGTGTTGATAGCTATAATACACCCCGACCAAGAAAACAAGCCTTAAGGCTTTCAACCCATTAACAGAACACCTGGGTGAAGGTTATAGCCCTAGGCCCTTTTGCCATTTTAAAAACAAACAAACATAATTTGCTAGTTTTAATTCTTAGTTGCAAATAGATTTAAAAACAAACCAACTTTTGTGAAAGTGTAATCCGAGATAATTCAAAATCATTCACTCGAATATATACTCATAAGTCCCATTTATAGCTCCCTGTGGAAAATCGACCCCGACTCCTTGTTGGGTACTATTATTGCTCCAACTATTTCACAACCTCAAATAAAAGTGTGACTTGGATGAGATCAGTGTACTACCGGATCGGACGATCAGCCACCAGAGTCACCAGTTAGGGCCGCGAGAGGCTGGGGTCGTGGTAGTGGTCGGGGCCGAGGTAGATGTCAAGGTGTAGCTCGCACAGCAGTTGGAGTAGCACCTATAACTCCAGATATAGTAGTTGCTCTAGCTCAGGAGCAGATTCTAGATATAGCTAAGCCGACAGGACCAGCTCAGACACCTGTAGTGTCTATGGTAATTCCAGGCCTTCATGAGGCTTTAGCTCATATTTTGACTGTTTGCACTGGCCTTGATCAGGTGATTTCGGCTAAGGCCGCACCTACCACTTCTCAGGCCGGGGGAGGTACTTATATCCATGTTGCCCGTACTGCAGAGTAGGTAGTGGAGGGGCTTCAAATACTAGGGGAACCACCAGTCCAGCCGATTGCAGCTGCTCAGGCCTAGGTGATCCCCATTATGGCCGATGATGAGCAGAGGAGACTTGAGAGATTTGGGAGTCTTTGACCTCCATCATTTAGTGGGGCTGAGTCAAAGGATGCTCAGGGTTTCCTGGATAAATTCCAGTGGATGCTTCAGACAACAGGTATTCTTGATACCAGTGGGGTCTCGTTCAGTACTTTTCAGATTTATAGGGCGGCCTTCAGATGGTGGGAGACTTATGAGAGGAGCACACGAGTTGGTGCAGCACCACTTTCATGGCATGAGTTATCCATATTAATTCTGGAGAAGTTTGTGCCGCAGACCCACATAGAGGAACTGCGCAGACAATTCGAATATTTAAGTCAGGAGGACTTGTCTGTGACTCAATATGGGATGCAATTTTCAGAGTTGGCTCGTCATGCTGTTTGGTTGGTTCCCACTGAGATGGAAAAGATCAGGAGGTTCATTAATGGCCTCAACTAGCAGTTCTATTTTGTTATGACTTCGGGGAATGTAGCAGGTGCTAGATTCGACGAGGTGGTTGATAGTGCTCGACGGCTAGAGTTGGTCTGTACTCAGAAGCGTGAGGAGAGGGAGTCCAAGAGGTCTCGTGGTCTGGGTAATTCCAGCGGTGTTCCTTCTGGGGGACAGCCCTATCAAAGCAATGGTCATCCTTATAGGATCGCTCAAATGGCTCGTTCGGCTCATCGTGGCGCATCAGCTAGCCATGGTCCATACAGTGCTTGACAGAGTCAATCTTTTCTTGGTGCACTTCCAATTCAGAGTTCATCGCATGCACCATCAAATCAGGGTTCATCTGTACCAGGTTCTTCTGGTAGTTATTCTGGTTCTCGAGGTCCGCCTCAGAACTTGCCACCATTTTTCTAGAGGGATTGCTATGAGTGTGGAAAGCTAGGTCATGTGAGGAAATATTGTCCCCGCATTTCACGAGGTCCAGTTAAGTAGAGAAGTTAGGCTACAACTCCTGCATCAGTTGCTCCAGCCAGCTCGGGGTAGGGCTCAGTCAGCTAGGGGTCGCCCAAGAGGGGGAGGCCGATCAGGTGGTGGTCAGGCCCGATTCTATGCTTTTTCAGCCATACCAAATGTCGTTGCTTCATACGCAGTGATCACATGTATTGTCTCAGTGTGCCACGTGGAAGCTTCTATATTATTTGACCTTGGTTCCACTTATTCATATGTATCATCGTATTTTACTCATTATCTGGATATGCCCCGTGAGTCCTTAGTTTCACATGTTCGTGTATCTATGATGGTGGGTGATACTATTATTGTGGACTCTGTATATTGGTCGTGTGTGGTAACTATTGGGAGACTGGAGACTAGAGTTGATCTCTTATTGCTTAACATGGTTTATTTTGATGTAATCTTGGGTATGGATTGGTTGTCTCCACGTCATACTATTCTGGACTGTCACACAAAAATAGTGACATTGGCGATACCGGGATTGCCTGGTCGAGTGGAAAGGTTCTCTAAATTATGTTCCCAGCAGGGTAATTTATTATTTGAAGGCCCAACGTATGGTTGGGAAGGGGTAATTGTCATATTTGGCCTTTGTGAGAGATGTTGATGTAGACACTCCTACTATTGATTCTATACCGGTAGTGCGAGACTTTTCAGATATATTTCCTGCAGACCTATCGGGTATGCCACATGACAGGGATATTGATTTTGGCATTGACGTGGTATCGGGCACTCAGACGATTTTTATTCCTTCGTATCGTATGGCACCAACTGAATTGAAAGAGCAACTTTAGGAACTTCTTGATAAGGGGTTTATTAGGCCTAGTGTGTCACCTTGGGGAGCACAAGTTAATTTGTGAAAAAGAAAGATGGTGCTATGCGGATATGCATCGACTACAGGCAATTGAACAAAGTTACAATCAAGAATAAATATCCTTTGATGCGTATTGATGATTTATTTGACCAGCTTTACGGAGCGAGGGTATTCTCCAAAATTGATTTGAGATTCGGGTATCACCAGTTAAAAATTCGGGACTCGGATATTCTAAAGACGGCGTTCAGGACCCGTTATGGTCACTATGAATTTCGCGTGATGTCTTTTGGGCTGACCAACGTCCCAGCATCATTTATGCACTAGATGAATAGTGTATTACAGCCAGGTGTATTGTATTACAAAGCCTGAGATATGAGAGACTTTATGCCAAATTCTCTAAATGTGAGTTCTGGCTTAGTTCGGTGGCATTCTTGGGACACATAGTGTCCAGTGAGGGAATTAAGGTGGATCCGAAGAAGATAGAGGTAGTTCAAAGTTGGCCCAGGCCATCTTTAGCTATTGAAATTCGAAGTTTCCTCGGCTTAGCCAATTATTATTGTCCCTTTGTAGAGGGCTTTTCGTCTATTGCATCGTCTTTGACTAAATTGACCCAGAAAGGTGCTTCATTTAGGTGGTCGAATGAGTGTGAAGGGAGCTTTCATAAGCTCAAGAATGCCTTGACCACATCTCTAGTTCTACTTTTGCCTTCAGCTTCAGGCTCTTATACAATGTATTGTGATGCTTCTCGGTTTGGTATTGGGTGTGTCTTAATGCAGGAGGGTAGAGTGATTGCTTATGCTTCGCGTCAGTTGAAGCCACATGAAAAGAACTATCCTGTTCATGATTTAGAACTGGCAGCCATTGTTCATACATTGAAGATTTTGAGACACTATCTCTATGGTGTGTATTGTGAGGTATTTACAGATCATCGGAGCCTTCAACACCTATTCAAATAGAAGGATCTAAATTTGAGGCAGCGAAGATGCTTGGAGCTACTAAAGGACTATGATATCACTATTCTGTATCATCCCGGGAAGGCCAATGTGGTGGCTAATGCCTTGAGTAGAAAGGCAGTGAGTATGGGTAGCCTTGCATTCATTCCTGTTGGTGAAAGGCCTCTTGCAGTTAATGTTCAGGCCTTGGCTAATCAGTTCATGAGATTAGATGTTTCGGAGCCTAGTCGGGTTCTAGCTTGTATGGTTTCTCGGTCTTCCTTATATGACCGCATCAGAGAGCGCCAGTATGATGATCTCTATTGGCTTGTCCTGAAGGACACAGTTTAGCGTGGTGATGCCAAAGATGTTACTATTAGAGATGACGGGGTATTGAGGATGCATGGTCGGATTTGTATGCCTAATGTGGATAGGCTGCGTGAATTGATTATTGACGAAGCCCACATATCACGGTATTCCATTCATCCGGGTGCCGCTAAGATGTACCAGGACTTGAGGAAGCATTATTGGTGGAGAAATATGAAGAAAGATATAGTTGGGTTTGTAGCTCAATGTTTAAATTGTCAACAGGTGAAGTACGAGCATCAGAGATCGGGCGGATTGCTTTAGAAACATGAAATTTCGGAGTGGAAATGGAAGCATATNGCCTTGGTGTGCACCGGTTTTGTTTATGAAGAAGAAGGATGGTACTATGCGGATGGGCATTGATTATAGGCAGTTGAACAAAGCTACAATTAAGAACAAGTATCCTTTCTCGCGCATTGATGACTTATTTGACCAGCTTCATGGAGCTAGAGTGTTCTCTATGATTTATTTGAGGTCTGAGTATCACCGGTTGAAGATTCGGGACTCGAATATTCTGAAGACGGCATTCAGGACCCACTATGGTCACTATGAGTTCCTTGTGATGTCTTTTGGGTTTACCAATGCCCTGGTAGCATTCATGCATCTGATGAACAGTGTGTTCCAGCTATATCTTGATTCATTTGTCATAGTATTTATTAATGATATCCTAGTGAACTCAGGTATCTAGAAGGAGCATGCACAACATCTGAGAATTGTACTACAGACGTTGAGGTAAGAGAAGCTTTATGCTAAGTTCTCCAAGTATGAGTTTTGGCTCAGTTCAATGGTGTTCTTGAGGCATGTGGTGTCCAACGATGGGATCAAGGTAGAACCGAAGAAGATTGAGGCGGTTCAGAGTTAGCCCAAACCGTCTTCAACTACTGAGATTCGGAGTTTTACTGGCTTGACCAGATATTATCGTCACTTCGTGGAGGGTTTCTCGTCCATTGCAGCGCCTTTGATTAGGTTGACCCATAAGGGTGCTCCATTCAGGTGGTCTGATGAGTGTGAGGAGAGCTTTCAGAAGCTCAAGACTGCCTTGACCACAACTCCAATTCTAGTTTTGCCTTCACCATCGGGTTTTTATACAGTGTATTGTGATACTTCTTGAATTGGTATTGGGTGTGTTTTTATGCATGAGGGTAGAGTGATTGCTTATGCTTCATGCTAGTTGAAGCCTCATGAGAAAAACGGCATCGTTCAAGATTTAAAGTTGGCAGCCATCGTTCATGCATTAATGATTTGGAGGAATTATCTCTACAGTATGTCTTGTGAGGTATTTACAGATCATCAGAGTCTTCATCACTTGTTCAAGCAAAAAGATCTAAATTTGAGACAGCAGAGATGGTTGTAGCTGTTAAAAGACTATGATATTACCATTTTATATCATCCCGGGAAGGCCAATATAGTGGCCGATGCCTTGAGAATAAAGATCGTGAGCATGGATAGTCTTACATATATTATTGTTGATGAGAGACCGCTTGCATCAAATGTTCAGGCCTTGGCTAATCAGTTCATGAGATTAGATGTTTCGGAGCCTAGTCGGGTTCTAGCTTGTATGGTTTCTCGGTCTTCCTTATATGACCGCATCAGAGAGCGCCAGTATGATGATCTCTATTGGCTTGTCCTGAAGGACACAGTTTAGCGTGGTGATGCCAAAGATGTTACTATTAGAGATGACGGGGTATTGAGGATGCATGGTCGGATTTGTATGCCTAATGTGGATAGGCTGCGTGAATTGATTATTGACGAAGCCCACATATCACGGTATTCCATTCATCCGGGTGCCGCTAAGATGTACCAGGACTTGAGGAAGCATTATTGGTGGAGAAATATGAAGAAAGATATAGTTGGGTTTGTAGCTCAATGTTTAAATTGTCAACAGGTGAAGTACGAGCATCAGAGATCGGGCGGATTGCTTTAGAAACATGAAATTTCGGAGTGGAAATGGAAGCATATTACCATGGACTTCGTAGTTGGACTCCTACGGACTTTGAGTAAGTTTGACGTTGTTTGGGTGATTGTAAATCGGTTGATCAAGTCCGCACATTTTATTCCAGTCGGTGCTACCTATTCTTCGGAGCGGTTGGCTGAGATTTACATCTGTGAGATTGTTCGCCCACACGATATGCCAGTGTACATCATTTCAGATTGGGGCATGCAATTTACATCATATTTTTGGAGAGCAGTGCTGCGAGAATTAGGTACACAGGTTCAGTTGAGTACAACATTTCACCCTCAGACGGAAGGATAGTCTGAGTGCACTATTCAGATATTGGAGTATATGCTACGCGCGCGTGTCATTGATTTTAATGGTTCTTGGGATCAGTTTCTGCCACTTGCAGAGTTTGCCTACAATAACAGCTACCAATCGAGCATTCAGATGGCCCCGTATGAGGCTTTATATGGGAGACAATGTAGATCTCCGGTGGGTTGGCTTGAGCCGAGGGAGGCTAGGCTGTTGGGTACTTATTTAGTTCAGGATACTTTGGAAAAAGTTGAATTGATTCACGATCGACTTCGCACGGCGCAGTCTAGACAGAAGATTTATGCCGACTGGAAGGTCCGTGATGTTGCTTATATGGTTGGGGAGAAGGTTCTGCTTAAGATTTCACCCATGAAGGGTGTGTTGAGGTTAGGGAAGAAGGGCCAGTTGAATCCTCGGTATATTGGGCCATTTGAGGTGCTTAAGAAGATTGGAGAGGTGGCTTATGAACTTGCATTGCCGCCTAGTCTATCGAGTGTTCCTCTAGTATTTTATGTATCTATTCTCCAAAAGTATGTCATAGATCCGTCTCATGTTTTGGATTTCAGCACACTGCAGTTGGATGGTAATTTGACTTATGACGTGGAGCCGGTGGCCATTTTAGACCGGCAGGTTCAAAAGTTGAGATCAAAGAATATATCTTCAGTGAAAGTGCACTGGAGAGGCCGGCCAATCAGAGAAGCTACATGGGATACTGAGTGGGAGATGCAGAGCAAATATCCACACATATTTGAGACTCCAGGTATAATTCTAAACCCATTCGAGGACAAATGTTTGTTTAAGAGGGGAAGAATGTAACGACCCGGCCGTTCATTTTGAGCATTACAACCACGTTCCCCTCCCCCCACTTACTACTCAATTTATGCTTTAGAGTAGTTATGTGACTTGCCAGTGTAATTGATTCGGGTTCGGTGAGGTTTTGAAATGAATTGAGATACTTAGTCTCCAAAATAAAAATTTAAGTTGAAAAGGTTGACCGGATGTTGACTTATGTGTAAATGACCCCCGAATAGAGTTTTGATTATTTCAATAGCTCCGTATGGTAATTTTAGAATTAGGAGCGTGTCCGGAAAATTTTTTGGAAGTCTGTAGTTGAATTAGGATTGAAATGGCTAAGATAGAAATTTAAGCTTGGAGGTTTGACCGGGAAGTTGACTTTTTGATATCGGGATCGAAATCTAGTTTTGAAAATTTTAATAAGTCCGTTATATTATTTATGACTTGTGTGCAAAATTTGAGGTCAATCAGACCTGATTTGATAGGTTTCCATATCGAATATAGAAGTTCGAATTTCTTAGTTTCATTAGGCTTAAATTGGGGTATGATTCATTTTTTAGTGTTGTTTGATGTGATTTGAGGTTTCGACTAAGTTCGTATAATATTTTGGGACTTATTAGTATATTTGGTTGAGGTCCCGGGGGTCTCGGGTGAATTTCGGATGGTTAACGGATTAATTTTTGGACTTGGTGTTTTGCTGAAGTTTTTTTGGTGCACATGTCTGGTTTCCTCGTACATGATCGCATGAGTTGGTCCACAATCACGTAGGCTTAGCAGGGCTGTGAATGGTTTTGTGCTTTGCGATCGCGTGGGATTTTTTGCGATCTCGTAGGTTTAATTGGGACTGCTGAGTGTTTGTTCAATGCGATCGCATGGGGAGGACCGCGATCACGTAGCTAAAGTAGTTCACGCCTTGCAAACACGTGAGGCATGTCGCGTTCGCGTAGAGGAAGTGAGGTAACAGGGGGGTCACGCAAGTTTGTGCTTCACGATCGCGTGGATAGGTCTGCGATCACGTGGGTCTGAGAAGCTGTGCTTCGCGATCACATGGCATTATCCGTGATCATGTAAGCTTAATATGGACATTGTGAAATTTGTGCTTTGCGATCGTGGGACTTGGTCTACGATCGCATATATGAAATAACTAGGCAGAGAGTTTAAGTTCTGAAAATGGGACTTCATCCCACTTTTTATTTTTACCGATTTGGAGCTCGGGGAGAGGTGATATTTGGGAGATATTCAAGGAAACCAATGGGGTAAGTGTTATTAACTCAATTTTAGTCATATTATCCTAATTCATGGTTATTTTTAACATTTAATTGGTGATTTAAGTTGAAAAAAATTTAAAAAACCCTCTTGGTTTAATTTGAAGATTTGAGGGTCGGGTTGATGTCGGAATTTAGTGAAATTGGTATGGTTGGACTCGTGGTTGAATGAGCATTCATATTTTGTAACTTTTGTCGGGTTCCGAGACATAAGCCCCACGAGTGAATTTTGAGTTAAATTTCGGATTTTTGTTGGAAAATAGTATTTTCATATTTTCATTTTTGTTTGATGATAAATCATTTGTGGGATTTGGCATGCCCAAATGGACTGATCCACTTAACATTTGGCATACGCTGATGATACCATAATTTTTGTATCTGCACATCAACCTTCCTTGAACAAGAACATGACAGTATTAAGAGGGTATGAACAGATCTCAAGACAGCAGATAAATAGAGCCAAAAGTTCTTACTTCATACATGCCAATACTGCAAACATGCTATTTCAAGATGTTGGTCATACCATGGGCTTCACAAGAGGACAATTTCCTTTCAGATTCTTAGGATGCCCAAATTTCTAAACTAGAAGAAGGAGGGGATACTATGAAGATCTTATCAAAAAGATGAAGGCTAAACTACATTCTTGGGAAGGCAAACTCTTACCATTTGGAGGGAAGGCCACACTAATTACTATTGTCCTGCAAAGCATGCCAATACACATACTATCTGTTCTTGACCCTCCTAAGAACGTCCTGACACACTTACACAAAATATTTGCAAGATTCTTCTGGAGTACAAGGGAAGAAGGGCGGAGTAGACATTGGGCAAGTTGGCAGAAACTATGCTTTCCTATAGAAGAAGGTGGCCTTGGCTTTAGATCATTAGACGATGTTTTAAGATCTCTATTTGCTAAGTTGTGGTGGAGTTTTAGGACATCAAAATCACTTTGGTCAAACTTCATGTGGAACAAGTATTGCAAAAAAGAGCAGCCAACAACAGTACAATTCCGACAAGGTTCCCATGCATGGAAACAAATATTGAATGCTAGGTAAGAAGTAGAACATGAAATAATGTGGGAGATGAAAAGTGGAACAACAAGCATATGGCATAAAAACTGGACAGGAATGGGTGCACTCTATCATGTTCTACCTCCAGANTTGGCAGAAACTATGCTTTCCTATAGAAGAAGGTGGCCTTGGCTTTAGATCATTAGACGATGTTTCGAGATCTCTATTTGCTAAGTTGTGGTGGAGTTTTAGGACATCAAAATCACTTTAGTCAAACTTCATGTGGAACAAGTATTGCAAAAAAGAGAAGCCAACAACAGTACAATTCCGACAAGGTTCCCGTGCATGGAAACAAATGTTGAATGCTAGGTAAGAAGTAGAACATGAAATCATGTGGGAGATGAAGAGTGGAACAACAAGCATATGGCATGAAAACTGGACAGGAATAGGTGCACTCTATCATGTTCTACCTCCAGATTTCCAATAGATGAAGAACTGCAAGACGTGGTACAACAGAGGCAAGAAAGAGCATGGAATGAACAACTGATACATCAAAGCTTTCCTGAAGATATCGCTGACCATATTATACAAAATGTTCATTTTGATGACACTGAAGAACTGTGGGACAGACTTTACTGGATGCCAATATCTTCAGGCAAATTCACAATCAACAGTGCTTGGCAAATTCTGAGGCACAGGGCAGCCCCTAATCAAGAGTATAAATTAATGTGGACTAAAGGATTGCCATTTAAAATATCATTCTTCTTGTGGAGATTATGTAGGCATAAGTTATCTACTGACACCTATTGAGGAGACAAGGATATATTCACGTCTCTAGATGTTGGTGTTGCCAACATCCGTAGGAGGAGACCCTTGAACACATCTTTCTAACAAGCTCCACTGCATCAAAAGTATGGAAAACATTTCTAGCAGCTCTGGAATTATTGTATCACTAGTCCAAATAAAACAAGTAATAAGAGCATGGTGGAATGTAAAATGCTGCCCAAAGTTGAAACCTCTCTTTCAAGCAGCACCAGCAGTCATTACATGGGAACTATGGAAAAAAAGGAATACAGGGTAAAATGGGGGAATAGTCTCTACTAATCGAGTCATTCATGAGATCAACAAGACAATTCATTACCTAGCAGGAGTTAGGTATCCATGGTTAATACACATTCCTGTGTTATGGCCAGATATGATCCGTTGCTTTGAAGCATACAAACCTGTATTGCTCACCAAAAGAGTAACATGGTAGCCCTCAGATGTAGGATGGTATAAATGTAATACAGATCGGTCATCAAAGGGCAAACCAGGGCCTAGTTCAATTGGTTTCTGTGTTAGAAATGAAACAGGAGATCTAATGTATGCAACGACAGATAACATAGGAGTGACCACTAATGTTGTAGCTGAAGAAAAAGCAATACTTCAAGGGTTGGAATATTGTGTGACGCATGACCTTCATCCACTAATATTGGAGACAGATTCTTTGGTTTTGAAAAAAGTCATCGAAGGGCAATGGGTGACACCTTGGTGTATAGGGGTAGAAGTGCAGAAGATTAGGTGATTGAGAGAACACTTTAATGTGATATTTCAACATGTCTATAGAGAAGGAAATACAGTGGCAGATTATATAGCTACAGTGCATTCAATTTTGCAGGATCAACTATATTTCACTCGTTCATAGAGATGACTAGTGAAGGGAGGAAACTACTAAACCTCAACAAGTCTCAAACTCCTAATCTAAGGATTAGAATTGCAAAAAGAAGGCTCCGGATT
Source organism: Nicotiana otophora (assembly GCA_000715115.1). Classification (NCBI taxonomy): domain Eukaryota; kingdom Viridiplantae; phylum Streptophyta; class Magnoliopsida; order Solanales; family Solanaceae; genus Nicotiana; species Nicotiana otophora. The sequence goes on along the minus strand of AWOL01S0200422.1, from coordinate 28,367 downwards.
GAGCAAATTTTACAATAATCATCGCAACTACTTCTTCACAAGAACGTAGCAGCAAGTTATGATAGAACTAACAAGCTCATCCAAAACTGGAAATCAAAGGATCGCTGATGTTACAATTCTCGTAATGCCAGAAAGATGCTAAGTGAAATATACATCATCAGTCAAAACAACTCCTCAACCACAGAAAGAGCAGGCCATATTAAACTCTTAAGGAATATCAATCCTAAACAACTGGACATCCAAGTTCAGGATTGTAGCAGCTGACCTCATAACATACTCTTTACCAGTACGCACAAGAACCTGGGAAAAGATGTCACTGAAGCCAACATCAAGAATCATAAACTGTGAAATCATCTGGCAATAACTCATTTGTCATTTTTGCAGGTACTCTGTACAAGTTCTAATAATGGTTGCAAGTGCAATGTGGCCAGCATGTTTATCGTTGTCTCAGTTGTAGCTCAACCAATTTGCCTAGACAGACACCAGGGAACATTATTTTTCTTCGTCTGCTGATTAGCCTGATAGTGATCGACAAGGAACAATACATGAGTTCAGCCTCTTTACTGTGGTGTGTTTTCTTCATAATATACAACAGCCATGATATGCAAATGGTATATTCCATGACAGAAAAACAAAGGTGTCATAATTAGTTGCGCGCATCAGCATATTATTGGATAGACTAAGCTATGCAAGGAGTACGTTGAAGATTCATGATAGCCTAACCTTTTTGGTTCGTAAAACATGGAACCTGGTGAGAGTGTTGAGGTACTACACATAGGTTTTGCAATGGGCTACAATATACATACTACGCCTTTGGCTGGAATCTGTCCAATTAAAACTTTTGTAATAGCTAGAATATTGCTTTTTTTAATACCTTTTTATGTGCTTAATTACTTTTTATGTACAAACTGGATTCCTATTTTAGATTATTATTTATATATTCACCACAAGGCATCAAGCCGAGTGGTATATCTGCTTTAAAAAAAATCAAGAATTTGTATTGACTGAATCGAATTAATTGTGACTAGATTCGAGGCGTTCGGAGGCCGATTCGCGAAGCAATGGTATAGCGGAGTAAAGAATTACACAGTTTGAGGTAAGTAATATTTCTAAACTTAGTTCTGAGGGTAATGAATCCCCAAATTTTTATTTATATCAATTGTTGGAGGTGACGCACATTCTAGGTGACGAACGTGTGGGCGTGCACCATAGAAATTATGACTTAAATAAATTATGTGGAGTTGTAAAATTAAAGAATCATGTTATTATCCGAATATTCTCCACGTGTTAGGGAATTTGAGCTGAGACTCCTATTAAAGATCATATTTAGGCTACGTGCCGATATTTTGGGACCCATAAGGTCGTGTTGCTGTTGAATTTAATTGTTTAAAAATATACATTTCATGCTCAGTCATGTTTAGCCATTGTGAGGATATTGATGGGATCGGGGCTGTCCGCCTGCAGCAGGCCATATTGGCGTTATATATTATTATTATTCTATAGATCGGGACTGCCCGCTTGCAGCAGGTCTTATAAGCTTTATTATTATATGGATCGAGGTTGCCTGCCTGCAGCAGGCCATACCGGCTTTATATCACACTTGGGCTGAAGGATCCCTTCCGGAGTGTGCACCCCCCACAGTGAGCGTAGATGATTTATATTCGGGATGAACTTCCCAGGGCATGGACTTGCCTTACTTATTTATATTTGGGATGGACTTCCCAGGGCACAGACTTTCCTTATTTATTTAAAATTATGATGAATTTTCCATGCACATGGATCTTGTGTGAGTCATTTATATTTGGGGATAAATTTACCCCATGGGTTGGATTGGCCTTATACGGTACTGAGTCATTGACTATCAGTTGATGTATATATATATTGGATAGATCTTCTCTGGGCTGGATTGGCCATATACAGTGCTGAGTTTAGCTGTTGAACATGAAAGCATGCCCTACGTTTTTGTACAGTTATTTCTATATTGGACTATACCTGCTGAGCTAGTCCCTACTTTCAGCCCAAAGGCTAGTCTTATTACTTATTGAGTTGGTTGTACTCATACTACACTTTGCACCTCGTGTGCAGATCCAGGTACTTCCGGATACGGTGACTTTTAGATCTCAGAGTGTTATCAGTTCGAGACTATCAAGGTAGTTTCTTGGCATCCGCTGACCTTGACTCTTTTCCTTTCAGTTATTTTATTGTTCTATATTTTCAAACTTGTTATCATTTAGATGCTCATGTACTAATAACACAGGGTTTTGGGAGTGTTTTGTATCTGAAATTGTGAGGTTTTCTATTGAATTCAAATATTATGTTTTCAAAGTTAAAAGACATTGCATTTTATTGAGGTTGTCGGCTTGCCTAGTATTGAGATAGGCGCCATCACAATATGTGAAATTTTGGGTCGTGACAAGTTTCTACCTTGGTATTATATATGTTTGCCTCTTATAGCATCGAGCCTAAGGGATATCCCTACCCGGGGACTATCAAGCCCAAGGGCTACCCCTATCCTATCCCAAGGGCTACCCCCACTCGAGGACTGTCGTCCGAAATAAGTTTGGACAGCTCAGGTTATCAAATTCCGGAGGCACAAAACCTATTAGGTAGTGCCTAAACCTAAAAGGCTACGACCGCCCTAAAAACAGTTTGGAGACGTTCGAAGCCCATAATCAAAACGTAAGGCCCTCAATAAATATTCAAAACCTGCCCAAGGTTACCCTCGGCAAAAGCATCGTCTAAGAACACTTAAGTATTTTTGGAAAACTTTTGGTCAGTCCGTGTTTTCAAAGCTTTGAGCAAACAAAAGTTTACATCGAGGTCGGGTTCTGTTTGGACATCCGAAAAATAGATGACCTATTACTATATTTTATTCTATTCTAAGGAACCAAAAATATTTGCAAAAATGAAAATTGTGAAAAGATGCTTAAAAAGTTGAAATTGCCAAAAAGGAGAAAATTTTATATATTTCGAAATATCTTTATAAAGGCCCAATAAAAACGGCCTCAAAATGAACAAAAAATATGTACACAACACAAAAGTAAAAGATACTAAGGCAATTCACGCATGATCTTCACCGAATCTCGATTCGTCACCACAACCATCACGGCCTTTGGATTCTTCGGAGCCCTCCGAGCCCTCCTCACCTTCGGTCTCAGCTAGCTTCTTCACCTCAGCCTCAAGTCCTTTTGCCTTCTCGATCTCGACAGACAGGTCAAAACCTCGGACATGGATTTCCTCGAGGGTTTCCCTTAGAGATAGCCGCCTCACGTACACAGCAATGGTCTTTAGGCGGGCCTTGTCTTCTTTGACATCTGCCTTGTATTGAGCCACCATTTTTTCAGCATCGGCCGAGGTTGTCTCCAACTTGGGCCTTGTTGCTTCGAGCTCTTTACCAAGGGCATCCTGTTCAGTGATGGCCGAGCCCAACTTTGTTCAGAGATCCTCACTTAGTTGAGCATGGTTATCATCTCTCTCCTTCGCCACCCGAAGTTGAACCTCTACTGAAGACAGTTTCACTTGGGCGATTTTTTTCTCCGAGGCTAGCAGATCCATCTTGCTTTTCCACATGTCGACCATGACTTGGATTTCGTCCATCTCCTTTCGGAGTTGGTCGATCTGGTCGATCTTCTGCTGAACCTACGGGGTATTGTCATTAGCCACTAAGACCGGTTCCTCGTTTCTAACCTCAAAGACCTTTACCTTTTTAACCAATTCGGTGTGCTCCCACCTTAGGACCGATGCTTCTTTCTAAGCCCCACCCAGCTCGGGTTGAAAGTCCTTAATGATTCTTTCTTGCTACTCGCTGAGAAGCTTGTACATCTCCCTTTTCTGGGCAACCTCTTTGGCCTCGAGCTCGAGATGATTGACCTCGAATCGATACCGAAGAAAGCTCTCTTGATGAAGTACCGAGGCCTTCAAAAAGATGAAAACATGGGAAAAATCAAAACCTAAGTAAAGTTGTAGTACCTGGTTCAGCGCCTGCTATGCCTCATTAAAAAGGCACGGCACGTTCACCTCATTCATTTTTGCCTAGTCCTCCTCGGTCACCAGGCATCAGAGGTAGCTAGTTATCCCTACGGGAGCATACAGGACTTGGGCATCCTCCTAGACGGTCAGAATAATCGATCTCTTGCTACCAGGGTCCACATCGGAGCAGGGAACTGGTTGATCAATTTCGGGCTCGAACTCGCCCTGCCAGCTTCCGAGGATGTGTTGTTCGGGACTTCCAGGTCGCTCAGCCCATAGAAATCTTCCAAAGAGGATGAGTCCCCACCGTCAAAAAATGAATGAAGGGGACCGTCTGCGCCATGGACCCTTTTGTTGGACTTCTATTTTCCCGCTTGGGCCTCATTGAGCATGGACTCGGTGTAGGAGGGCGTCCATGAAGTCTCTTTTATACCAGGCGCTTCCTTCTGGGCAGAGTCATCATTTTGGGGAGTCCCACCTTGGGTCTCCATATCGCCCTCTCGAGTCTGAGGGAGGTCGGACTTATGAGTTTCCCCCTCGAATGACTAAAATGAGATCTTCCTCCGGCTCGTGACTAAGCCAGAGAAGAGGCTCAGAGTCTGGCACGCGGGAGCTAGAGCTTTTTCTAGGCTTGCGATCCACCCTCTTCTTTGGTTTCTTCGCCTCAGGGCCCGAGGAGCCTGAAGGTTTCCTTTACCTTTTCATCTTTTCCTCTACGGCAGCCCCGGGCTGTCCTGCAATAGAGGGATCAATGGACAAGGGCACGTCCACGTACCCTTCCAAAGGCCTAAGTTCGGTAGTCTTAGGCAAACCTACAACAACAAAGGGGAAGGAAAGTCAGTATAATGAATGTAAGAAGCATGAAATTAACTATTTAGAGAGATACCTTACCACGAGAACGGGCCTCCCATCAGCCCTTAGAAAGACCGATCCATGCACATTCGGAGTACGTCATCTATGTACCGATGCCTTTGATTCATTCCTTAAGCCGGGGGACTGCATTTGGAACCCGGGCGACTGCTGCCCAATCATAAGCATGAATGAGAAGGAGAAATAAAAAAAAAAGAGATAAAATAAAAAAGGAGACACTGCACTTACGAGATGTGTTCCACTTCTCAAGGAAAGGCATGAAATTCGGGGGGAATCACGTCTTTGATCTTCACCCGAATGAAGTGTCCCTACTAGACCCGGTCTCGGTCTTTATCAATGCTCGAAAAGGGGGCCTTTCTAGCACGGGGAGTAAGCTTGATCAGTCCCTCTCGAACAATTTAGGGACTGTATAGACGAAGTAAATGATTGATTATGAACCAACGAGACTCTGTCTTGTCCACGAAGTGGCGAAGGAAGATCATGATCCTCAATAGAGATGGATGGATTTGCCCGAGGCACACCTCGTACCTCTTGCAAAAATTAGAACAATCAGGTCCAACGGGCCCAATGTGAAGGGGAAAGTGTAAACACTTAAGTACCCCTCCACGTGGTTAGTAATGACGTCCTCGGGCCAGAGGACTACCACATCCTTGTCTTCCCAATTGCAGTCTTTTTGGACCACGGGAAGAACATCTTCGGTTACGGAGCATATGTACCTTAATGCTTCTTCGCCCCTATCCTATTTGTGTGAGGGTTTCTCGACCTTAAAGTCGTCTGTAATTGAGCAACCCCCAGGAATAAACATTTTCAAGGGAGGCTCGGGGGTCGGTTCGTTGGTAGCCACCTCGGGAGAAGCCATTTCGAGGGCTACTACTTCAAGAGCACCCTCCTCAGTATCGCCGGCCGGTTGGGAAGATGAAGTGGCGACTTGTTGAGGAACGGATATGGATGTTTTAGCCATTGTTATCTGGAAAAATTAGAAAGATTAAAGGAAGATGGGAAAGGTTTGAAAGAACTAGTTTGAAGGATGAAGAATAGAGTTTGAAGATTTAAAGAAAATTTGGGTAAAAACCTGGAAATCACTATGAAAGTTGAAGAATAAGGATGAAGATATGAAGGTTTGGAAGAAGTTTGATGATAGCTGGAAAACTCGAAGGTAAAAGCTTGGTCGAAAAGTAAAAAAAGAACAAAGGATGGAAGATTTTATAGGAAAACAGGCGACGCTTCGCATACGGGGGCAACCAGCCGATGATCGACATGTTTTCGAAGTCAGAACGACGCGACTGATGGGAAATTTCGGCTCCTTCGTCGTAACGTACGAAGGAAGGAACCAGAGAACATCTATTGTTTCCCACCGTTTCGGCAAACCTACTCTCTATGAAACGAGGGGACTATCTGTATACGGGTAGTGCCTAAACCTACTGCAAGAAATCGAAATCAGAACCAGGAGCCTCCCGTATCAGGGTCCGAGCAAAACACCTGCCCTCGGACCCATCGAGACCACGTCCCTCGGGTTCGGTTCGAGTCTCGAGACCTTGGAGAGCGTTACCAAAAGGCCGCACACGATTAACAAAGGGTCGTGATATCCGTGCCCAATCGGATATCACGGCGTGAATCTCAGCCCGTATTTGCGAAAAATCAGTGACTAGCGAAAAGGAAGATTTTTATCTTTCTTAAGATTGTATCTAGAGTAAAACTCCTCTACTATATAAAGGTGAGGCTAATTATTCATTACACACACTGTAACACGCATACCAAAGCAATATACTTCTGTTCTCTCTGTTTCTAAAAGTCATTCAAAGTTCTTGTTTTTGTTCATAAGTTCTTCATAAGTGCAAACTCAGAACCGAAGACAGGTTCCTCGTTAAGTCTTTAACCGAGCTCGGACTCACTATCATCATTGGTTTGGTTATTTATTATATCTTTTATTTGCTTTATCTAACGTCATTAATCATTTGTATTGAATTAGTCCACATTTCCTTAAAACCGCGTATAAATTCTATTCTTATCATTTTTAGGCTTAGACAAGTATGATACACATACTAGCATATGGAGAGAGAACTTATGCCTTTCCCAATCCGTTTGCGTATCTTTTGGTGTTAAGATAAGTGTGAATTGAACCTAAAACTAAAAGTAGTCTACGCCTAGCCGAGAATGATTTTGAGAATTTATATTATTCCAAAATTGTAGGCAAAGTCACATGCAAGTATATCTTTAACACTGCTTTAATATCCTTCTCGCCCACTTTGTAAACTTTTGCTAGTATTCTCAATATTGAACAAGTTTCAACATTTGAAAATCCTCGAATTTCAACTTTTGATGAGTCTCTCTCATACGGGTAATTGAGGATCACAACAAGACCATATAGTTTGGACGATTTTTTGAGAAAGAAATCTCAAGAATCTTTGAATAGAAAAGGGAGGTGAGAGGGAGATAAAATAACTTGAGATAGTGCGACGTGACAAACTTTGTGCCCTGACATGGGCCAGTGATTTAGGGAGCAAATCTAATAATTATAGCTTCTTACCCTAAAAGGTCACCTAAATAAGACTTGTCCCGGCTAAACTCTTTCACAAATTTTTCTATATATGTGGATGTGTGTAATCAATCATTTACTTAATCATTTTATGTTCCAATAATGCCTACTTTTTGTATTTAATGTATATCATATTATATTGAAAACCTCAAGCGCGACAAAGATCATGATTTAACATTGCATGGAGTCGGAGAGAGCTTAGAACTATTAGTTTAGGTGATCTGCTTCATTTCATTTTAACACCTAATTGAATCATTATGGCCTTCTCAAGTACAAATCAACGCATCTGATATTTATGTATGACATGATCAAACTATCTCAAATAAAAGCTCCACGTCAATATTACATACCCGCAGGGCGGATTTAATACATTA
>AWOL01S0200422.1:4068-19175 GCA_000715115.1 Nicotiana otophora | reverse complement strand
GGGGGGGGGGGGGGGGGGTGTAAATAGAACAGAGGTGCAACGGCTAACGAATTCAATCATGAATACTTGCAAAGCAGCAAAGTGATAGCCATGAATAAGGAACTTCACGCCAGTTTGAATAATGTTTATTTAGATATATTCACAGTAGCAATATTGCAATAGACAAAATGATATATGTTGCATAATATATTGTTAATAATTCTGTCTAGTGGAAGTTAGTGATGCATCTTTGAGTGTTGGATAATAGATTAAATTATAGAATACCCGGAAAAAGGGATGAAAAAACAAAAAGTATTCAGTACTTTTAGGCATATCGTCAAACACCTTTGCTACATCAATCCCTTTTCATTACAAGTTTCATTTCCAATGGTAAATTCTATGTGCTTCCATAGAAGAGTATGGACTAACCACATGCATGTACAAAATATACTAAAAAAGCATGAAGAAAACGAAAATACCAGATATATTGAAGTTAAATATTCACAATTATACATGTTGTACTAAGAAAATTTAAGGAAAATGTTAAGAGAATTTAATAGGCATTATGAAGATTGTAAAATCATCATTCTCTAAAAATACAACTAACCTGGCATGCCCACCTAATTGAATCATCATGGCCTTCTCAAGTATAAATCGACGCATCTAATATCTATATATGACATGATCAAACTATCTCAAATAAAAACTCCATGTCAATATTACATACCCGCAGGGCGAATTTAGTGCATTAGTTACGAGTTCTCGTGAACCCAGTAACTTTTGTCTAGATCCGGTATTTGTATTGAAAAATTCATTAAATTAAATGTATAAAAATATTTAGCTTGGAACTCAGTCCGTTAATTCATTATTGTATATTAACTTAAGATTTCTGTATGAACCCTTAAACTTAAATTTTTGGATTCGCGTCTGCATACCCGTACAGGAGGTAAGAAAGCTCATAGGGATAACTGAGAAGAAAATGTCGAAGATAGCTTATATCATTTGGCTACAAGAACAAAATTTACATAGAAAATGCGAAACATAGACATGTACGACATATGACAGTTACATAGTACAAATATTTATTAAAACTCCCAAAAGACCCTACAACTACAAGGATCTTTGGATCTCAAACAAAAAGCAGGACGATGACAACAACAACAAAAGAAGATACAGATCTAAAAGCAACGTAGAAGCCTAAGAGGTCCTAATGCCCCATTTCAAAACATATTGTACGAGGTCACTAATCTCATCTTCGTTAATATATCCATCACCATTTGTATCTGCAAAACGAAGGGCTTTTCCAGCTTTCCAACGGCAAAAATGCAAACCCATCTCTTTAAAAGCTAACCTGAGTTCTTGCTTGCTAAGTTTCCCGTCTCCATTATTATCATATTTCTTGAGCATACCCTTCACTTGCTCTTCACTCAGTGTAAGGCTTACACCTGTACGAATGACCCAAGACATGTTTTTCTTTCTTTTTTCGTATACTGTTTCTTTTTGTTCCTGTGGTTAATTATTGGTGAGTAATTTTTCAACGGCCGGCTTAGAGTTTATGATGAGTCATTTTCTATTCTGCGAATATTGTTTTAGTTGGAAAAAGGATTAAGAATTTGTTCCTTCTTCAACTGTTTCCTTAATTATCTTTAAGGACATTCTTATTAGTGTTGAATGTATTGTACTTTTGAAATTATGAGTTTAGTGTAATATTCTCTTCATTTCAATTTACGTGAACTTATTTGATTGAACATAAAATTTAAGAAGAAAAAAAGACTTTTGAACTTGTAGTGTAAAATATAGTATATATATTTTGTGTGGCTATAAATCGTTGCATAAAAGTAAATTGTTTCCAAATATGCGAAATGATCATTCTTTTTGGCACGAACTAAAAAATATATGTTAAACGGATGCGACACTTGTTAAACTTTTAGTGATTTTTGCAAATATATATCAAAAATACTATGTTCAGTTGAACTGATTCAAGAAAATGCTGCAATTGCCACTGATTAGAGGAGCATTTTACGAAAGTATATCATTTTAAAAAGAACCAAATTGTCTTAACTCTAACAATTCTCTTTTGCTTTCGTTGTTCTTTATGTGAGCTTTCAAATTTTTTGAAGATCTTTCAGTATCTTCAAAATACTCTCTCCGTTCCTAAAATCATGAAAGTCTTTATGCTAATCCTACTAAATTGAAAGATTACCTAAATCTCGGCAGAGGATCATCTTAAGATCAGATAAAATGCGTTCATAATAAACTTAAATAAAAAAATATCAACACAGTCAAATATATTTGTACACCTTCACTTTAATTAGCGATAAAAAGATTATGCACCTACCAGCCCGCTGGTTTAGGTTGTGGTTCGATCAAAAGCATATGATGATTAATTTGGACACGAAAACTTGTGAACATCTTATAAAAAATGACTTATTTTATGACTGACAGTATAAATGATTTTTTTACAAAATTGTAGTACAATTTAACATGCCCTAAGATTGCTGAGTTTTCTTTTTGATGTGGAATGGAAAAGTTGGGAGTTAAAGCTCAAGCTTTGATAGATTCAACGAAGAGGAAAACTTTTCATTTGTTGAGCTTTAAGTCAGCCCTAAAAGTTTTCAAAAATTCAAATAGACCCCGCCTTCACTTAATTCGTTCTTAGTATTATTATTGGTCGAAAATAAAGGAAAAATTGGAGTCTAATGTGATGACCCGCCACATCACCATACCACATATACACCATTTGGCATATATTAATACCATATGAAAGCTTACATAGGAGTAAAGCTAGTATTTGTGAGAATTCTAGAGAAGTATGGACATTTCCTTTGGAAGACCCTAGGTAGTAGATGCTTATGGATTTGCTAGGAAAGTCCTTGGAATCTTCTAGGCTTGTAGAGAATTCTAGAGAAAGCCATTACCTTGTAAATATTAAGGACTTGTGTAACAATTACTATTTACATTCTAGCCCTAAGGAGACTAGTATATAAAGGGGGCCATCCATTTGTAATTCACTAAGCCAACAATTCAAGTTTTCTCTAATACAAAGCTTTCTTTAATAATTTTCTTGTGTTCTTTCTACCATTATCTTAGCGATCTTGAGTGTGGTAAGGCTGACTTGGCATAGCAAGAACGTGAGCAAGTTGTGCAAGAACGTGAGCAAGTTGTGCAAGATCATGAGCGAGTTGTCAAATACCGCACGTGTGCTTAGTTAACAACTAAGGACATGAAAACGTGGTATCAGAGCAAAGGTTACAACTAAGGAAATGGCGAACAACGGAGAAATTAACACTGCCAACACCCAAGCGAACGTCATCCAAGATGATGTTGGCAAGAGTGGCCGTAACAAAAAGAGGAATTTCACCAACAAGAGCCAGGAGGTGCCACCCGAGGTTGTGTCAAACGAAGGGCTTACATCCCAAGAATCATTTGCCACTGAGTCGAGCGAGGATGAAGTGGAGGTCCTAGCCGAACACGTCTCGCTCGGTAAAGAGTGGGTAATGAAGATGAACGCGGGGATGGACGTCGTAGAGACCTTTGGCCAACGCTTGGGGGAAGGTGGAAGGCACCTTTAGCGTTCTTGAGGGGTACACTCTTGAAGAGATTGAGAGTATTCAAAATAACTTGGAGGAACGTACACAGACCGAGATGGAACTAAGGCAAACCATCACTGCCTTAGAGTGCATACTCATGGAGGCTTTGAGTACTATCGATGCTATGAAGGCAAAGATAGAGTAACTCGACGAGCATGTTAGTGCTGGAGTGATCGAGGCAGCCATCAATGTTGTGGTGACGAGGGAGAACAAGATTGAGGCCCCCAAACCCTCGGTGATCAAAGGTGTTCGTGATGCACAAGAAGTGGAAAACTTCATTTGGCTCTTAGAAAACTGCTTCAGGCACGACAAAGTGAGGGACGACAAGGCCATGCTCAATACTGCAGTGTTGTACCTCTCAGAGACTGCCATGCTATGGTGGAGAAGGAAGATAGTCGACGTGGATAAAGGTCTATGTACTATTAGCATGTGGTATCAGTTCAAAGCCGAGTTTAAGCGACAATTCTTTCCAAACAATGTCTTGGACGAGGCAAGGCGCAAGCTTAGGGAGTTGAAGCAAACAAGGAGCATACGTGTCTATGTCAAGGAGTTCACTACCCTTATGCTTAAAATCCCCAACCTGACCAATGATGACTTGTTGTTCCACTTCATGAACGAGTTACAAAATTGGGCTAAGTAGGAGTTGCAACGCTGGCAAGTCGCAGATATAGACCAAGCCATTGTGGAGGCCAAATCATTGATGGATTTCAGGCATGACAAGCACGACAAAGGCAAATAAGCAAATTTTAACTATGTCAAAGGTGGGGTAGATCATGGCAAAGGCAAGGAGATACAACAACAATACTACAAGACTCAAGATTCCAAAAAGTCAAGTGGCTGTCAGGGATACGCTGGCGCAGGCCGAGAAGAAGGGATGTTACATATGTGGAGGGCCGCACAGCTTCAGGAATTATCCCGACCTAAAGAGCCTCAGCGCCATAGTCCGTGAATGGAAGGAGCAGCCGCAAGGAGAGCGTTCGGGAACCGCAGAGTTGAGTATGATCGGATTATGTGGTGCTGTCACGAAGAAATCTATCTAACCTACCAAGAATGGCAATTAGTATGTAGATATCACCATTAACAACAAGCCTGGTCGTGCAATGGTGAATACTGAAGCAACTCATTATTTCGTAACTGAGGCTGCCGCAAAGACACTAGAATTGAAGCTTACTCCAACCAACTCTCGCATCAAGACTGTGAATGTCGAGGTACAAAATGCTCGTGGGGTAGTTAATGGAGTTGGTGTCAAATTGGGAACTTGGAAAGGTATGACAAACTTTACCGTAACCGCTATGGATATCTTTGACATCATATTGGGGCAAGAGTTCTTTAGACATTATCATACTTTAATCGACCCTTACCTCCAACGTCTCTTGGTTATGGAGCAAGAAGGATCTTGCATGGTACCTACAGCGACTATACCACACGGACAGAGCCAAGCACAACTTTCAGCTATGCAGGTTGTCAAGGGGATCAAGAAGAGGGAGCCGGCATTCGTGGCAACCATCGCAAGTCTGGAGGAAGACAAGAGTTTTCAAGAGACATTGCCGCCTTGCATAGAGAAGTTGCTTGAGGAAAACAAAGATGTCATGCCCGAGTAGTTGCCTAAGCACTTGCCTCTTAGGCGAGAGGTGGATCACAAGATTGAGTTGGAGTCAGGGGCTAAAGCACCCGCATTTGCCCTATATCGTATGGCACCACCTGAGCTAGAGGAGCTCAGGAAACAATTGAAAGAGCTGCTAGATGCTGGTCACATTCACCCATCAAAGGCACCTTTCAGCCCACCATTATTGTTCCAGAAGAAGAAAGATGGATCACTGCGCTTGTACATAGACTACCGAGCACTTAATAAGGTCACAGTGAAGAATAAGTACCTGATCCCGCTCATTGCTGGCTTGTTCGATAGACTTGGGCAAGCCAAGTACTTTACCAAGGTGGATCTTCGCAAGGGCTACTACCAGTTTTGAATTGCAGAAGAGGATGAGCCAACGAGAACATGTGTGACGAGATATGGAACCTTTGAGTGGTTGGTGATGCCCTTCGGCTTAACTAATACACCGGCCACATTTTGCACCCTTATGAACATGATTTTTCATCCCTACCTTGATCAATTCGTGGTAGTCTACCTAGACAACATAATCATCTAAAACAACTCCTTGGAGGAGCATGTGGAGCACTTAAGGAAGGTTTTCCAAGTCTTGCGGGAGAACGAGCTATAGATCAAGAGGGAGAAATGCGAGTTTGCACAATCAAAGGTGCACTTATTAGGCCATGTTATTAGCAATGGCGAGCTACGCATGGACAAGGCTAAGGTACGTGCTATCCAGTAGGGGGAGGCACCTATAAAGGTAACTGAGCTGAGATCCTTTCTTGGCCTTGTTAACTACTATCGTCAGTTCATCAGTGGCTACTCAGCAAAAGCCGCACCATTGACTGAGTTGCTAAAGAAAACAAGCCATGGGTTTGGATAGAGCATTGTCAAAAGGCGTTAGAAGGCCTTAAGGCGGCTATAACAGAGGAGCAGTCTTGGCACTACCTGACTTTGCCAAGACAATTGATGTGCATACAGATGCCTCAGACTTTTCCATTAGGGGTGTCCTGATGCAGGATAAGCAGCCCATAGCGTTTGAGAGCCGTAAGATAAATGAGACGGAGCGGTGTTACACAGTGCAAGAGAAGGAAATGACTACCATTGTGCATTTTCTTAGTACATGGTGACATTATTTGCTCGGGTCGAGGTTCGTGGTCAAGAATGACAATGTGGCTACTAGCTACTTTCAGACGCAAAAGAAGCTCACACCAAAATAGGCTAGGTGGCAGGATTTCTTGTCTGAGTTTGATTATGTGCTAAAGTACAAACCAGGAAAAGGTAACGTTGTAGCCGATGCCTTGAGCAGGAAAGACGAGCTTGCTGCCATCACTTTAGCAAGTTGGGACATTCGTGAGGCTATAAAAGAAGGTATGCAGATGATCCAGGAGCCAAACAGCTTATCGAGTTAGCCAACCAGGGCAAGACGAGATGTTTTTGGGTAGAAAACGAAATATTGCTTACCACGGGTCGGCGGGTCTACGCGCCTAAGTTTGGAGACATTAGACGACAGATCATAAGGGAGATTCATGAAACAATGTGGGCTGGTCATCCAGGCCAACATCGCACTAGGGCCTTGGTTGAGTCAGTCTACTATTGGCCACGCATGCGAGATCACATAGAATGTTATGTGCAGACTTGTCTTGTCTGTCAGCCAGACAAGGTTGAGCAACAACAACCCGGAGGACTTTTGGTTAGCAAGACAGTTTTTGGAGAGAGTTATTCGTCATACTTGGCACGGAACTACATTTCTTCACTAGTTTCTACCCACAGACGGATGGACAAACGGAATGGGTCAATGCCTTACTGGAATGATACTTGAGGCATTATATAAGCGCTCATCAGAAATATTGGGCAAGGCTCCTGGACATCCCCCAATTCTCTTATAACTTGCAGCGGAGTGAGTCCACGGGGCAGACACCATTTGAGCTAGTCACAGGCCAACAGCCACAAACTCCACATTCATTACCAGTTGCGTTTGAGGGAAATAGTTTGGGGGCTTATTATATAGCCAGAGGATGGGAGGAGCAACTTGACACTGCTAAGTCCTACTCGCATAAGGCAGCTAAGAAGATAAAGAAGTTTGCGAAATGTAAGCGGCGTCCCACGGACTATAGAGTTAGGGACATGGAAATGATGAAATTTAACCCAAGACAGTTCAAGGCACTATGGGGAATGCATTAGAATCTGATTCGCAAGTATGAGGGGCCATTTAAGACCATCTCCAAGGTAGACAAGATCTCATACAAGCTTGACATGCCATTGTATCTTAAGATCTATCATGTCTTCCATGCCAGCATGCTTAAGCCATATCATGAAGACAAGGATGATCTGAGTAGGAGCCAATCAAGTCGAACGCCTATTAATATCGCCACCTCACATGACTTGGAGATTGAGGCTATTATTGATTACTAGGCCGGTGAAAACAAGGGCAGAAAGCCACCGCAATGTTCCTCGTCCATTGGAAGGGGCAATCTCTGGAGGAGGCCACGTGGGAACAATATGAAGACTTATGGCAATTCAAAGATAAGATCTGAGAGTTTATGCAGCAACATTGCGCCGCAGTCGTCGCAATATTAGGCGGGGGAGAGTGTGATGATCCGCCATGTCACCATGCCACATAGGCACCATTTGGCATATATTAATACCATATGGAAGCTTGCATAGGAGGAAACCTAGTATTTGTGAGAAGATTCTAGAGATGCATTGACATTTCCTTTGGAAGATCCTAGATAGTAGATGCCTATGGATTTGCTAGAAAAGTCCGTGAAATCTTCTAGGTTGTAAAGAATTCTAGAGAAAGCCCTTATCTTATAAATATTAAGGACTTGTGTAATAATTAATATTTATAATCTAGCCCCTAGGAGACTAGTATATAAAGGAGGTCATCCATTTATAATTCACTAAGCAAACAATTCAAGTTCTCTCTAATACAAAGCTTCCTTTAACAATTCTCTTGTGTTCTTTCTACCATTCTTTAAGCGATCTTGAGTGTGGTAAGGCTAACTTGGTATAGCAAGAACGTGAGCAAGTTATGCAAGATTATGAGCGAGTTGTCAAGTGCTGCATGTATACTTAGTTAACAACTAAGGGCGTGACACTATTCCCTTAATATCGAACTCATAGGTTTTGACTAATTATCCGACTAGCTAAATGAAAATTCTTGGTCCTTATTCTTTGCAATGTGTATCACGGAGTGTTATGTTCATGAATGACCCCCTGTTGGACCAAAAAAGGCACAATAATCGAGAATTTCCAATAGAAAAAGTGACACGTATGTCCTTTTACAGGCCAAAATACACAAGCCTGATGACGTCATCATCATGATATCAGTTATAGACATAGGGAAAAGAAGTCTCTTTGAGATGAAACAAAGGGGTCATGATCGGTTGAAAAGAAAAAATGTAAACAAGACATACTCCACCGTTTTCTTTTAGATGAGGTAGTTTGACTTGGTATAGTGTTTAAGAAAAAAAAAGACTTTTAATACTTGTGGTTTTATAAACTTAAGGGATAAAAGCTTTGTGGGGCCATGACATTTTTGTGATTATAAAAGATTTTCATTAAGGGTAAAATGAGTAAAATGAAGAGTTTCAAGTTGAATTATTTTCAATTAAAAAAATATATGATTATTTTTTTTAACAGACTAATAAGGAAAATATGTCATCTAAATTGAAACCGATGGAGTAACATATAAGATGTGCAGAACAAGCACAACGAGAGAGAACTAGATACAAACTAGTTTACCTACAAGTAGTAAGTTTTAAGCTACCAAGGGATACTACAATGTGCAATCCTACTAGTTTTTCAATTTCCTTTTTGCGGCAATCTTCTAACTGGCAGATAAACCTTCAATCAATTGTTGTCATTCAATATTGCTTCACAAACAAAGTAATTATATATATATATATATATATATATATATATATATATATAAAAGATACACTTTTGCCGTTTGACTTTGAAGATAAGTTATGTTTACTCTCAAAATCGCATAACAATTGAATTTACACACGGTTTTAAGGATATGTGATCTAATTTGATACAAAGTGAGAAATCAGATTTAATATGGAAGACTAAATACAAAAATAAATGCAAACCATGCAGATCGAACAACTTAAGCCTCGCAAGGTTAACTTCTTTCGAATTTAGATATAATATTATTGAAGCCAGAATAATATGAACAAAGCTGGGAAACATAGTATGTTGTTCTTCTAAGTATGTTAACCCCACCTCATGAATTACACAGTTCCCTTTTTATATCTAGGGAGATAGGTTTTAAGACATTATTTTATAAGGAATTATGTGGACCGTTAGCTCCCCTTTTGACTTAATTCTTTGATTTTTGCCATAATGATTGGTTAATGGCGAGAATCATGGATCCTTTTCGGATGAGTTGGCATAGCTCTTCTTCGAGGCAGTTAGAAGCAGGATCGGTCGTGCCTTCAGTAAACTCGAGGGCAAATCTGATGGTCTTGTCGAACTTCGAACCTCGATATCGAGCTCGGTTTAATCTGTAACTTCGATCTCTTACAGATGTGCTGAGCCTGGTCTATTATTCCAGATGCTCAATCAAGCATCGAGCTTGGTTCTACCCATATAAAATCAATGACTTCTTTTTCCCTGATTTTCTCGTATGCCTATGCTTCTACCTATTTAGAGAAATAGTCAATCATAAATAAAATAAACTGAGCCTTACCGGGTGCACGAGGGAGGGGGCCGACGATGTCCATACCCTATTTCATGAAAGGCCATGGTGACAAAACCAAATGCAGTGGCTCCCTAGGTCGATGGATCATTGGAGCATGCCTTTGGCATTCATCACATTGTCGAACGAACTCCTTTGCATCTTTTTCCATGTCGATCCAGTAGTAACCGGCTCTGATTATTTTTCGAACCAGTAATTTGGCCCCCGAATGATTACCACAAGTACCCTAATGGATTTCCCTCATAACGTACTCAGTATCCCTCGGCCCTAGACATATTGCAAGTGGACCATCGAATGTTCTTCTAAACAAGCTTCCGTCTTCGGCCAGGCTAAATCGGGCTACTTTTGTACGCAGGGCCCTCGATTATTTTGGGCTTGAGGGAAAATTTCCGGTCCTGAGATACTCCACGTACTTGTTCCTCCAGTCCTAAGTTAGGCTCGTCGAGTTGATCTCGGCGTGGCCTTCTTCCACCACCGATCTCATAAGCTGTATGACTTTTCCTGAATTTAACTTCTTATCTTCAACTGATGATCCCAAGTTAGTGAGGACATCGGCTTCGCTATTTTGATCCCGATGTACGTGTTTCAAAGTCCATTCTTTGAACTGTTGTAATGTCACCTGTAACTTTTCTAAGTATCTCTGCATTCGTTCTTCTCTAACCTAGAATGTTTCGTTAACTTGGTTTACCACAAGGAGGAAGTTGCACTTGGCTTTGATCACCTCTGCTCCTAAGCTTTTGGCTAATTCAAGGCCTGCAATCATGGCCTCATATTCGGCCTCGTTGTTAGTCAATTTTCACAATCTTAATAGATTGTCTGATTATATTACTTGTTGATAGCTTTAGTACGATACTGAGTTCGGACCCTTTGGCGTTCAAGCGTCTGTAAAAAGTGTCCAGATTCCCGAAAATGTCCCTAAGTTAAGCTATAACTCTCTTTCGAGCTCAGGTATCAGGGCCAGTGTAAAGTCGGCCACGAAGTCTGCCAATTTTGGGACTTAATGGCAGTCCGAGGTCGATATTCAATATCGTACCCACTTACTTCCACGACCTATTTGGCCAATCGGCCTGAGAGTTCGGGTTTATGCATAATGTTCCTTAACGGGTAAGTAGCTACGATATATATGGGGTGATATTGGAAGTATGGTTTTAGCTTCTTAGAGGCACTTAGCAAAGTGAGCGCCAATTTTTCCAAGTGGGGGTATTTAGTTTCGTCCTCACCCAAGGTCCGGCTAACATAATAAATCAAAAATTGCGTACCTTGTTCTTCCCAAACTAGGACTCCACTTACCACTATCTCCGACATTGCCAAATATAAGTATAGTTGTTCGTCTGCCCTCGGTGTGTGAAGCAATGACAGGCTCGATAAATGCCGCTTAAGTCCTTCAACGGCCCGTTGGCATTCTGGGGTCTATGTGAAGTTGTTTTTCTTTTCAGCAATGAGAAAAATCGATGACTCTTATCGAAGGACCTCGAGATGAATCACCCCAGGGCGACAATGCGCTCGGTTAGCCTTTGTATGACATTCACATTGTCCACTGCCGTGATATCTTCGATAGCTTTGATCTTGTCGGGGTTGATCTCGATTCCTCGGTTGGATACCATGAACCCGAGAAATTTATCTGATCGGGCTCCGAACGCACATTTTTCCGGATTCAGCTTCATGTTGTACATCTTCAATATACTGAAGGTTTCCTGCAAATGCTTTAAATGGTCCTCTGCTCGTAGGAATTTAACCAACATATTGTCAATGTAAACTTCCATCAATTTTCCTATTTGTTCTTCGAACATCCGATGTACTAGGCATTGGTATGTGCCACCGATATGTTTTAATCCAAACGACATTACATTATAACAATATTTTTCGTTTTTAGTGATAAATGAGGTTTTTTCCTGATCACCCGGTTCCATCCATATTTGGTTGTACCCGAAATAGGCATCGAGAAAACTGAGGATCTCGTGGTCGTCCATGGCATCTATCATACGATCGATGTTGGTCAAAGGAAAAGAGTCTTTGGGGCATGCTTTATTCAAATCTTTGTAATCTACACATATTCTTAGTTTATCCCCTTTTTAGGGACTACCACTATATTTGCGAACTAATTCGGGTATTTAACCTCTCGAGTGGACCCTATTTTTAGGAGTTTAGATACCTCGTCCTTGATGAAAGCATGTTTGACCTCGGGCTGGGGCCTCCTCTTCTGCTTGACCGGATTAGTTTTTGGGTCCATGCTTAGTTTGTGAGTGGTTATTTCTGGTGGGATCCCTGTCAAATCAAGATGGGACCAAGCAAAACAATTTATGTTAACTATAAGAAATTGAATAATTTTTTTCATGATCTCGGAAGTTAGTCCCGTGCCGAGGTATACCTTTCGATCGGGAAAATGCTTGATTTGGTTGCGTCAGAGTCATCGGGGATTATAAAAGATCAGGGAACCTCGTAATCATCGTCTTCGTAAGTCTTTTTCTTATCTGATTGGATCGTGACCGGAATCGGTAATTGCTATTTTTCCTTTGGGTCGGTGCCATAATTCGGTTCCTTCTGTGTTGTGAGAATTGATATCGGAATCACTTCTTCGATGTCAAACATCTCTTTTGTTGCCGGTTGTTCCCTGTAGATTGTCTTGATCCCTCCCTGGGATTGGGAATTTTAGCACTTGGTGAAGAGTTGGGGGTACTGCCCTCATGTGGTGGATCCATGGCCTTCTGAGAAGGGCGTTGTACCTCATGTCCCCTTCGATTACACAAAAGTTGGCCTCTCGTACGAATTCGTCGGTATTGACCGGTAACGTTATCTCTTCTTTGGTAGTTTCACATGCCATGTTGAACACGTTTAGGACTCGGACTGCTAGCATGATCCTGTCTTGTAGACCGAGTTGTTCTACGACCTTTGACCGAATAATATTGGCCAAGCTACCTAGATCAATTAACACACGTTTAATTCTAGTTTTATTTACGAGTATAGATATTACCAACCGCATCATTGTCAGGTTGTATGTTCTCTTTCGCATCCTCGTCGCTAAAGGATAAGACTCCTTCCGGTATGTAATCTCGAGTTCGTTTCTCTCTGGTGATGGAAATTCTGCTGTGTTTCAACATTGGCTCATATGGGATATCGACTCCACCAATGATCATATTAATTACGTGTTGAGGTTCAGTATCTTCTTGTTCCGTTTGTCTGTTAGAATCCCTGTTCCTGAAATGATTCTTAACCCGGTCGATTAAGAACTCTCGAAGGTGCCCATTGTTGAATAGTCGGGCTACTTCTCCTCTCAGTTGTCGACAATCTTCCGTCCTATGACCATGAGTTCCATAATACTTGCATACCTGGTTGGGATCTCTTTGTGCTGGATCGGATTGCAGAGGTCGAGGCCATTTGGTATACTTGATTCGCCCGATGGCTGATACGATGGCAGCTGCGTCGATGTTAAAGTTGTACTCTGATAGCCTCAGCGATTCTTTAGTCCTGGTGGGTCTGTCAAAATCGTATTTGGTCATTAGCTCCCGGTTGTTTCGACCTTGGTCATTTCTTCTTTCGTTTCTTATGGGGTTCCGCTCCGACCCACTATTCCTCCGTTCTCCATTATAGGGTCGATATCGATCCCTGTTTGATCCTGGTTCACGATCGATGTCCCTCTTGGGTCTATCAAGAGTCCTGGCGGGATATATAGACTTCAAAGGTGCCCCAGTTGATCATCTTTGACTCTGATTTTCAATTGATACCGATCGTGTATATCGGCCCAGGTAAGGACAGGGTATTCTATCAGGTTTTGCTTTAATTTCTGCGAAGCCAGCGAGCTTCGAATATTGAGTCCCTGAGTGAAAGCATGAACAGCCCAATCATCAGCTACCGGAGGTAGATCCATTCGTTCCATTTGAAAACGGGACACGAACTCCCTGAGCATCTCCTTCTCCTTCTGTTTGACTTTGAAAAGGTCCGATTTCCTGGTTTCGACCTTGATGGCACCGACATGTGCTTTTATGAAAGAGTCTGCAAGCATAGAAAATAAGTCAATAAAATTAGGAGGTAAGTTGTGATACCATATCACGGCTCCCTTCGACAGGGTCTCCCCAATTATTTTCAGCAAAACGGACTTGATTTCGTTGTCTTCTAAGTCGTTTCCTTTGATGGCACATGTATAAGAGGTCACATGCTCGTTTGGATCGATCGTTCTGTTGTACTTAGGTATTTTAGGCATATGAAATTCTTGGGGATCGATTTTGGGGCCGCACTTGGAGGAAAAGGTTTTTGCACAAACTTCCTGGAGTCCAGTCCCTTCAATATCGGAGGTGCTCCTGGGATTTGATCTACCCTGAAATTATATGTTTTGACCTTTTTATCGTTCGCTTTGATCTTCTTTTCCCCGAATTCTACCCACTTTGTCAGCTCCTCGAGCATTTTTATAATTTTGGGGTTAGTCCCCAACTCTCGTTCATTCGATCTTATCATGGCCGGTTCTATTTTGCGAGTGACTTCTTGGGGCGGATCGGGTTCGACCCTGCTCGGTGCTTGGGTTTGGCTCTGCAATTGAGCTATCGCCACTTGTTGAGCTTGAAGCATTTGAAAGATGATACGTAGGCTGATCCCGTCTTCTTCAATGTTTTATGTGTTTCGAGCTGCCGATAGGGCTCCACCACAGACGCTATTTTCAGGGCCGGCAAACAAGTTTGCTTCGATGGCCACATGTGAATTTTCATCAATCGAATCCGCGATCCGAATTCCAACAACATCAGCGGGTGCCCCTGTGTTACCGGGGGCCATGTTGTTATTCTCACCTTGATGACTGGACTCGTTGTCGATATGTAGAGGTGCTAATTGAGAGTTTGTCATTTTCAACCTGAAATCAAAGACACTCCAAAGAACAAGTGTAAAGCAGTGTGTGTTATGGAGATTTGTATCAAATAACCACTATTATCCTTAGCCCCATGGTGGGCGCCAAACTGTTTACCCTCAAAATCGGATAACTATTGAATTTAAACGCAGTTTAAAGGATATGTGATCTAATTTAATACAAAGTGAGAAATTAGATTTAATATGGAAGAATAAATAGAAAAATAAATGCAAACCATGCAGATTGAACAACTTAAGCCTCGCAAGATTAACTTCCTTCGAATTTAGATATGATATTATTGAAGCTAGAATAATATGAACAAAGATGGAAAAAATAGTATGTTGTTCTTCTAAGTATGTTACCCCCCACCTCATGAATTACTCAGTTCCCTTTTTATATCTAGGGAGATAG
>AWOL01S0200373.1:0-14729 GCA_000715115.1 Nicotiana otophora | reverse complement strand
AGCCGAAACCACCTAAGCAAGACCAGTGCAAACTATCAATATCTGGGCCAAAGTCTCCTGAAGGCCAGAAATCTCAATAGGCACAGTTGGTGCCTGAGCTGGTCATGTCGGCTCGGCTATATCTTTAATCTGCTCCTGAGCTGGAGCAATTAGTGGTACTACAGGTGCTGGTCCAACTGTAGTATGAGCTACACCTCGACCTCTACCTTAGCCCCAGCCTCTACCATAGCCCAGGCCTCTCACGGCCCTAACTGGTGGCACTGGTGGCTGACCATCTGATCTGGTAGTGCGTGTTCTCACCATCTGTGAGAGAATATAATAACAGAAATTTAGTTTTCAGAAAATCAACAAATTCGCACGACAGAATATAAGAAAGTGAATTTTTCCTAAGGGTTCGGCAGCCTCTCGAAGATAAGTACAGACGTCTCAGTACCGATCCGCAAGACTCTACTAAACCTACTCATGACTCGTGAGACCTATATAACCTAGGGCTCTGATACCAACTTGTCACGACCCAAAATCCCAGCCGTCGTGATGGCGCCTATCTTGATACTAGGCAAGCCGACAATCTCAATGAACCATATATCTTTCAAATTTGAAAATAGAATGATTACATTCAGCAAAAGCTATCTCACTAGTACAAATATAAATACTCCCAAAACCTGGTGTCACTGGGTACATGAGCATCTAATGTGAATACAAGTCTGAACAATACGTTCTATAATAGTCTAAAACCAAATACAGTAAACAAAGAGATAAGGAAGGAGAGACAAGGTCTGCGAAACACAGTAGCTACCTCTGAATCTCCGAAAAATGAATTGTACGAGAGAATCAACACCCACTATGTCCGGAAACACCTGGATTTGCACACGAAGTGTAGAGTGTAGTATGAGTACAACCAACTCAGCAAGTAACAATAATAACTAAGGAACTAAAGATAATGAGTAGCTACACAGTTATAGTTCATTTTCAGTAATTCCAGCAGAGAGTAGACATGCTTTCAAATCCAGCAGTTTAAGTCAAATCAATTTTATACAGTTCAAATCCATGTAATTCGGATATAATATCTTTTAGATAATCTCACAACAATGACAGATAACAACTAAGTGCAACAACAAATGAAAAACAAGTACAGCCTCTCAAGGCAATAGTTACTCAACTCGTCACAACAGCTCAACCACTCGGCTCTCAGCCCTTAGCACTCACACTCAATGGGTACCCGCGCTCACTGGGGGTGTACAGACTCCTAAGGGGCTCCTATATCCCAAGCGCCATAATCCGCACGGACAACTCACGTGTTGCGGATAACTCACGTGCTATAATATCCTGCACGGAGAACTCATGTGCTATAGTATCCTTACCTCACCGATATTCCATCGGCCTTACTCAGCCCTCAACCTCTCTGGTCTCTCGATTCTCCAAAATTACAAAGATCAGTCCAAACAAAGATAACATAGTGTATCAACAAAATCAAGAAAGACTGAGGTATGATACGCAAGTAAAATCCTAACTGAGTGCAAGACAGCAATTAGCAAATAATTCAACAAGTACGCGACCTCTGCGGGTCCCAACAGTACCAACATAGCCTAAGCATGATTTCTAACATGATTTACAGTCAAATTTCTTTAACACATAGAGGGCATATAACTAACAACAAGTTATTCAACTTTACAGTTTCACGGGACGTACCAAGTCACAATCCCCTCGGTGCACACCTACACGCCCGTCACCTAGCATGTGCGTCACCTCCACAATAATCACATGACACAAAATCTGGGGTTTCATCCCCTCAGTACCAGATTTATAACTGTTACTTATCTCAAACAGTGAAATTCGTATGCCGCTAAGCCTTTGCCTCGTGAATTGGCCTCCAAACACCTTGAATCTCGCCACAAATAATCCGATTCAGTCAATAAAATTTATTGGAATTAATTCCATTAGAAAATACTAATTTTCCATAAAAATCTAAAATTTAGCTCAAAAATAGCCCGTGGAGCGCACGTTTCAGAATCCAGCGAAACTCACAAAATCCGACAACTCATCCAATTACAAGTTCAACCATACTAATTTAACTCAAATCTAACTCCGAATCGACACCGAAATCTCAAAATTTCGTTAATATGAGATTTCTAAAAATTTCCCAAATATCAATCTGAAAACACTAATTAAATGGTGAAAACAATGATATATTCGCGTATATTTACCAAATCCGAGTTAGAATCACTTACCCCAAAATTTTTCCTTGAAAATCTATCAAAAATCGTCTATCCTCAAGCTCCAATTTGTCAACAATGGCGAATGGGATGAAGTCACATCCAACAACACTAAAAACACGAATCACACATAGATTCAAGCCTAATGAACTTTGAAACTTCCAATTTCTATAAACGATGCTGGAACCTATCAAATCACGTCTGATTAACCTCAAAGTTTGCACACAAGTCATAAATGACATAACAGAGGTATTCTAATTTTTAGAATCGAATTCCGACCCCGATATCAAAAAATCAACCCCCTCGTCAAACTTTCCAAAAATTCAACTTTCGTCATTTCAAGCCTAATTCCTCTAACGACCTCCAAAACAATTTTTCGGACACATTCCTAAGCCAAAATCACCATACGGATCTATTGAAATCATTAAAACTCAAATCCGAGGTTGTTTACATATAAGTCCACATTAAGTCAATGTTTCTAACTTAAAATTTTCAGTTATGAGACTAAGTGTCTCGTTTCACTCTGAATTCCTTCCGGACCCGAACCAACTAACCCGGTAAGTCATAAAACAACTATAAAGTATAAATTAAGCAATAAATGGGGAAACAGGGTTATAATACTAAAAACGATCGGACGGGTCGTTACACTAACACATACCAAAAAGATAACAGATTCTACTAAACAGCTATTGAACATGAACCATAAATTCTGGATAAACTAATAGTCTCAGTATGATACAATATTCCAAAACCGGTAGTACAAGTCATAAGCCTTTCTAGGAGAAATTTTACATAATGAATACATCACTGTTCCAGAATAGAAGGAAACAATGGAAACAAATACATTAGAGGGTGACTTCGGAGCCTGCGAACACCCGGCAGGTGTACCTTGAAATCTCCAGTCACACCAAGCATGAGTCTCAAAATTGACTCGATCCGAAGTACCTGGCTCTGCATAAAATAAATATGCAAAAGCGTAGTATGAGTACACCACGGTGGTACCTAGTAAGTATCGAGCCTAACCTCGGTAGAGTAGTGATGAGTCCAGGTCAAGACACTCGTTGAACATCTAAACTTGTGCAGGATATGACATAAAGCTAGCAAGAAAGAAATATTAAAAAAATGTCAATAGCAAACAGAATCAGATTACAAACAGTAGTAACGATAGGGGAAACGCGACCGGCAATGAGAAATAACCAAGTAATTAGACAACAACATAGTTGGGATACATACAAGGGTAAATGTGCTCAAGTAGGGAAAATGATGTCAACTCAACCAATCAAATTGTTTCTAATACACGACTCCAATAATCCCAATTCCCGTAATCTCATACCATAGATCACATCTTTCAAACCTTTAACACCCACGGCACCTTGTGCCCACATCTTTCCATCTCACCTTGCATGGCAAAATTCACATGCTACGTAGTACATAATATCCGTGACAAATGCTAATTAGGATATTCAAGAAACTTTATGTATATATATCGAAAAGTAAAACTACAGCTTCTGAACCAAGTAGGAAATCAATGAGCAAAATGAGTTTATTTTGGAAATTATTTGGGTAATGAAATTAACCTTTTTCAAATAACTACAACATCGAATAAGCTACTGAATTTAATATAGAATTTATTGAATTACAAAGTAAAATAAAAAAAACTCAAACGGGACAAGGAGATTAAGTTGAGAAATCAATTGAAGTAAAATATGACAACTAGTAAAAAATGGTAAGTATCGAAATAAACGACGGGTTTTAACTTAAAAGTCACACAAGGCAGCATAATATTAATTTTTTTATTTATCTAAAATCACTATATTACTAAAAACTCAGCAGGACATGAGGCAATGACTCAACGTAGTAAATTCACCTAGAAAATCAATTTACCAGAATAATAGTATTAGGAAAAAGAACTCAGGAAGTGACGTCAAGGCGCTAAGTCAACGACAATAACTTAATCCTCGAAAAACAGTAAAGAACCGGGAATACAAATTCTCAGAATCTCGTACGAAAGAACTGAAACTAATGCACAAAACATGGAATACAAAACACAAAATATGTTGCGGCGCGCAACCCGATCCCACCATATAAATCAATATCAAAATTCACCCTTATTCCACCATATCAATTCACCCTTATTTCACATGTTACGGCGTGCAACCCGATCCCACCGTACAATATCAATATCATACCAATAAATAAAATATATTGCGGCGCGCAACCCGATCCCACCATATAATATCAATATCATAATTCACCCTTATTTCACCACATCAATTCACTCCTATTTCATTTGTTGCGGCGTGCAACCCGATCCCACCGTATAATAACAATATCACAATATAAACATCCTTCCTTATTTCACCACCTCCCTTATTTTACCTGTTGCGGCGTGCAACCTGATCCCCCTTACAATAATTTAAATCAACAAGAACAATTCAATAACTCCATTTACAAGAATTTCTACAATCAAGAGTATCAGTACGCAACAACAAAGGAACCACATAGAACCCGGAGGAACACAACAAACTTTACAAAAATCACCAGACGGGTAAGGCACGTGATAACTAAGTATGCAATCGCAACAATTAGGACAGGTAGCAGATAAGTACAAGACATAGAAGAAACTCAACAATTAAGCGATAACAAGACAATAAAGAAGGCAATAACTTCAACTAAGGCATATAAGGCCAAATAACGAGTAAGAAGTACAGTTAGGTGCTAACAACGTCCGATAAAGCATGTAAGAGTAGACTAACAACGAGATAATCAATTAAAGGCATGGAATGACACTATACAATCTAAACCGGTCAAATACCACATATAGACCATGTACCCACTCGTCACCTTGTGTACACGGCTTTCACATAACAAGATAGCACAATTAACTCAATTCCTAAGGTGTAGCTTCCCCCATACAAAGTTAG
The DNA here is from genome assembly GCA_000715115.1 of Nicotiana otophora. Classification (NCBI taxonomy): domain Eukaryota; kingdom Viridiplantae; phylum Streptophyta; class Magnoliopsida; order Solanales; family Solanaceae; genus Nicotiana; species Nicotiana otophora. The sequence continues at coordinate 9,592 of AWOL01S0200373.1, read as the reverse complement.
GCAAGACACTTACCTCAATTCGGCCAAATCAATACTCAAATTAGATTTTTCTTTACAAATTCATCTCCGTTCGGCTCAATCTAGCCAAAGACGACTTAAATACATCAAGCAATGCAAGAGAAAACAACTTCAATAAACAAAGCTATGATCTTTATACAATTTGCAAAAAGTCAACCCCCCAGGGGGCCTGCACCTCGAAACCCGATAAAATTTACAAAACCTGAACACCCATTCCGATACAAGTTCAACCATACCAAAATTATCAAGTTCGGATACCAATTCGTCCTTCAAATCATCCTTTTTCATTTTGAAAGATTTTATAATTTTCCCCAAATTTTTCTTTAGATTCTCATCAATTTGATGTTAAATCTAATGTATAATCACAAAATACAATTGAAAATTGATAAGAGGTACTTACTCAATAATTTGGTATGAAAATTCTTCTACAAAATTGCCTCCCATCGAGGCTAGGGTTCAAAACATGATAAACTAAAGCTAAGGCCCGAAATGGAAGTCTTAATACCAGCCTCAGATGTCGCATTTGAGACATCATAATCTCAAATGCGATGCTCGCAAATGAGACAAAATTATCTCAAAAGCGAAGGCTGACCAGCTCTGTCAAAGTTGCAAATGCGACATAAGACTCGCAAATGCGAGCTCGGAGCTTTCGTAAAAGTGACTGCTTGTGTCGCAAATGCAGAGTTGCCTAATCGCAAATGCGATGAAATAGTTCGCAAATGAGAAGTACCATGCCCCAGCCTATCGTCGCAAATGCGAGAAAGATCTCACAAATGTGGACATCGCCAATGCGATGAAAACCACGCAAATGCGAGAACAGAGACACCAGCACAACTGAACATTCATCCAACACTCCGAAACGCGTACAAAACGCATCCAAGCCCTCAAGGCTCTAAATCAAACACCCTAACAAGTCTGAAAACATAACATGAAATCTCTCGAGCGATCAAAACATCAAAATAACCTCTAGAATCATGATTCGAATGCCAAAACACGCGAAAAATACAATGAACTTCTAGAATCGCAATCGAGCGTCCGAACCATATTAAATCAAATCCAAATGATACCAAATTTTGCAGGCAAGTTCCAAATGAATAAACAGACCTATTTCATGTTCCGAAACCATAATCCGGACCCGATAGCTTTAAAGTCAAACCATGGTCAAATTTAGGAAAATTCTAAACCTTTAAATTGCCAACTTCTGCCAAATGATGCCGAAACCGTTTAGAAACATCCAAATGAAATTTCGGGCATACGTCTAAGACTAAAATCACTGTCCGGACCTACCGGAACCATCGAAACTCTGATTCGAGATCAAATACTCAAAAGTCAAACCCTGGGTCATTTTCTTCAACTTCGAGCTTCTCAAATGAGAGTAACTCCTAAAAACCCTTTACGAACCTCTCAAAATCCCGAACCGATGATGCACTCAAGTCATAATACACTGTGTGAAGCTACCCGTGACCTCAAACTGCCGAAACGGATGCAATTTTTCAAAACGACCAATCGGGTCGTTACAATGCTGGCATGAGATGATGGGAGTTTGGCATTATCCCCTACCTCGTATATAGATTGTAAGAATAAGTACAATATATGGAGACGCAGTATATAAGATATAACGATTTGGTCATTGGCAAATATTTAAGGAAAAAAGAGGAGACATATTTTACACAATATGTTGAAATTCACAACGAGTCATGAAAATGAAAAGGATACCAAATTACAATTTTAAAATTGGAGGAAAGGAGGGACAGAAAAAAGGGGGAGGATTCACACAAAAACTCATTTCCTAAAACAATCAAGGAAACAAATATTAGCCCATTTGGCCATGTAAGACTTGATCTGTAGCTTAATATTGCCTTGTGAGTTGTCACACATAAAATCTACAGCAAGAAGATCTACCAAAGACATATAGATCTGAAGGCCAACAGATGATGCGTTGAGCAATCCAATGGTCATTAATGCATGTGGGCTATTTTCCTCGTAAGTTCTTGAAAGTGCTATTTGTTTACCCTAAAATTTGGATAACAATTAAACTTATATTATGGTTTTAAGGATATGCGATTTCACCCAATACCAATTGATAAATAAGAAAGTAAATGACTAAATTAAACTGTAAAATAAATCAAACCAGTATGCAAGCCGAGCCTCGACCTAGAAATGATTTATTCTCGAGGTGATAGTAGTACAAGAATGAGAAAGATAAAATAATTCTGATGAATAGTAAGCAGAACAATAAGTAAGAAAGAAATAATTGTATAGCTCTTTCTCAGTGAACAATGATGATTACAAATGACTGGAATTCCTCTGTATATAGTAGAGGAATCCTAATCATCGTATACTTCTAATTAAAGAAGAAAATAATATAAACAGTTGATTAACCGATATCGATTTGATCTGTTCCGAGATTCACGCCACGATCCTCGACCAATCACAGATATCTTGCTCTTTCCATTACAAAGCTATCTCGATATTACTCTAAGTCTATCTCTTCTGGCTTCGATTGATATCGGCCTCGATCTAGAAGGAGGCTTTGATTTCGAACTTAATGTCTCAGCTCTTCGATCAAATAGTGAAATCGGGTAGCCCCGATTTCTACCGTATACAGATAAACCCCTTGTTTCTTGGAATATAATGATAAGAAATGAATTGATCCTTGATTTTTCTATGAACTTGATAGATAATGATTTCATCCTCGGGACGTAAGCAATGGAAGTGACTGAAACGTCTCGTCGGTACAGTTCCCCAAACAATTAATGCGCGTCACTGGGCGGTCAGCCACTAGTGTCGTCGAGCCGTCACCGTAAATCTATAAATATGGCTTCTTTTTGCTGAATCAAACTTTACTTTCATCTTCATCAGTTTTTCTAAGCTTTTAACTCTTTTAATCTCTTCTCTTTCATTACTCCTTAGGTTATCTCCGCTAGTTTCGAACCACCAGAACTTACTACTTTCCTCTTTCTTCAACTCATATAATGGCTAAAACATCCAAAACTGTTCCACAAAAGGAAAAAAGCTTCATCTTCTTCTTCACGGCCGACCGGTGATAAAACGCCGGCGGAACCGCTCCCTGGGGAGTATGTTCCCGACCCGTGTGTTCTTAAATCTGACTTTAAAATCGAAAATCCTCCATCGGTATCTGGTCGAAATGAGCACGTATCGAGGTATATCTGCTCGATAATGGTGGGATATCTCGAGGATATCAAAAAGGATTGCAACTGGGGGGACAAATTTGAAGAGATCCCTTCTCCTGAAGAAAGCATTACTACCCACGTGGAAGGGTATCTAAGTGTTTACACTTATCATTTCACGTTGGGCCCCCTCGATCCGGTCATCATTGACATTTGCCGTTACTATCAGGTGACTCTAGGCCAAATATACCCTTCCTTTTGGCGCATTGTGATCATGCTCCGGTTCTTCACTAGCAAAGCTGAGGGGTTGTTGTTCACCCTCGATCACCTCATCAGTTTATAAAGCCCTCGAATCTTTCGAGGGTTGATCAAACTACAACATTGAGCGACCAAGATGTTGTTCTCGAGTTTCGACGAGGACAAGGACCGGGGTGGATGAGTCGGTTCGTTCGGGTGAGGACTGTGACCTTATCCCGAAGGAGAAAATGCCATTTCCCGAGAAATGGAACTTGAAGCTTAAGTAGCACTCTAATTGTCAATTTCCATGTTTTTATTTTCTGCTTCATTTAACATCTTCCTTCGTCGTGCAGCGGTTGCTTGGATGCCTCGAGCAGTCCCTGACCTTGAGGATTGGGTTCGAAAGCTGGTTTCGACCTCTTACTATGTTGAGCGTTGTTGGCGTGACTTGGCAAAAGGCCGATGGGAAGCAAAGAACCACAGTGAGTTTCCGTTTTCTTATTTCTGAGGCATTGGTTATGCGTTTTTTACTTACTTCTTTCTTGTGCAGGCCTTAACAAAGATGCAGTTTTGAGGCCTCTGAGCAGCGAGGAACAGGCTATGGACCCGGCTCCGAAGCCGGGGAAAGATAATAAAAGAAAGAGGGTCTCGACATCCGAGGACCCCAAACCAAAAAGGCAGCAGCTCGAAGATGCAGTGGGGAATGTTATCCCTCTGAATGTAGAGTCAATCCAAACGCTGAGAGAAGAAGAAGAAGAAGAAGAAGAAAACGAGGGTGGTGACTTGGATCTTGTGATACGAGTGAGGAAGAATTCCGAGACTGCCAAGTCCTCTAAACCGGTGACGATTGTCGAGACCCTACCTCTAGAGTTCGACTTACATAATAAACAGGAAATTGCGTACCTTGCTCTTCTCGAACTAGGACACCACTTACCATAATTTTCGAGACTGCTAGGTATAAGTAGAGCTTCTCATATGCCTTTAGAGTATGAAGCAATGGTGGTCTCAAAAGGTATCATTTTAATTCTTCTAACGCATCTGGCATTCCGGGGTCCAGGAGAAATTGTTCTTCTTTTTGAGTAGTGAGAAGAACCTATGGCTCCGATCTGACGATCTCGAGATGAATCGACCTAAAGCAGTTATCCGCCCTGTCAGCCTTTATACGGCTTTAACATTGTCTACAACTATTATCGGGGTTGATCTCGATCCCCCGATTCGACACCATAAAGCCAAGAAACTTGCCCGAACCGACCCCGAAAGCACATTTCTCGGGGTTGAGCTTCATGTTGTATATTCTCAGTATCTTGAACGTTTCCTACAAATGTGTCAAATGGTCCTCTGCCCGTAGAGACTTAACTAGCATATCATCAATATATACTTCCATTGACTTACCTATTTGTTCTTCGAATATTTTATTTACTAGGCGTTAGTAGGTAGAACCTGTGTTGTTTAGGGACTATAACTACATCGGCTAACCATTCAGGAGATTTTTCTTCCCGAATGGATCCTATTTTGAGAAGTTTAGTTACCTCGTCCTTGATGAATGCGTGTTTTACCTCGGACTGGGGCCTTCTCTTTTGTTTCACTGGCCTGAAGTTTGGGTCCAGACTCAATCGATGTGTTGTTATCTCTGGTGGGATCCCTATCATGTCTAAGTGGGACCAAGCAAAACAATCCATGTTATCCATAAGAAATTTAATGAGTTTCTTCCTGAGTTCGGGGGTTAACCCCGTACCCAGGTATACCTTTCATTCGGGTAGGTACTCGATCAATATAACATGTTCCAGCTCTTCGACTGTTGATTTGGTGTCGTTGGAATCTTCGGGAATAATGAAGGATTGAGGGATCCAATAATCGTCGTCTTCTTCTTCCATTCCATGCTTCTCCTATTCAGCCAAGGCTGGTGGCTGTGGTTGCTATTTGGCCTCCTGTTTTCCTTTGACCTTCGATCCCTTTGACGTCGAAAGTGCCGATATTGGTATTACCTCATCGACAGCGAATATTTCCTTTGCAGCATACTGCTCCTTATATATTGTTTTCACACCGTCCGACATCGAGAATTTCATCATTTGGTGGAGAGTCGAAGGGACTGCCCTCATATTATGAATCCAGGGCCTCCCGAGAAGGGCGTTGTACCTCATGTCGCCCTCGATTATATGGAACTTGGTTTCTTGAATAGTTCCAGCCACGTTCACCGGTAAAATGATCTCTCCTTTAGTCGTTTCGCTGTCCATGTTGAAACCGTTCAAGACCCGAGCTGCGGGCACGATTTGGTCTTGCAGGCTTAGCTGCTCCACGACCCTCGATCGGATGATATTTGCCGAGCTACCTGGATCCACTAAAACACTCTTAACTTGAACTTTATTCATAAAGATAGAAATTACCAGAGTGTTGTTGTGGGGTTGAGAAATTCCTTCTGCTTCCTCATCGTTGAATGATACTGTGCCTTTTGGCACATAATCTCGGGTCCGATTTTCCCTAGTACTAAATACCTTAGTGCGTTTGAACACAGGCCCTTGTGGAATATCGACCATGCCGACGATTATATGGATCACATGTTGTGGCTCTTCCTGTTCATTTTTCCTGTTGGCGTCCCTTTCTCTGAAATGATTCTTGGCTCGATACTTAAGAACTCTCGAAGGTGACCCTCGTTGAATAGACGGGCTACCTTCTCTCTTAGTTGCCTGCAATCCTCAGTTCTGTGGCCATGTGTGTCATGATACTTACACATCATATTGGGGTTTCTTTGGGAAGGATCGGTCTGTATGGGCCTGGTCCATCTAGTATCTTTGATTCGTCCAATTGCCGATACAATACATGATGCGTCGATATTAAAGTTATACTCCGACAATCGAGGTGCCTTTGTGGGATCAGCGTGCTTATCAAAACCACTTTTGCTCATAAGTCCCCGAGAACTCTGTCCTCGATCACTTCTTCGGTCATTTCGGGTGGAATTGCGTCCAGGACCGTCGTTCCTGCGATCTGCGATGTATGGTTGATATCGGTCTTTGTTCGACCGAGATTCCCTATCGATATCTCTCTGATTTCTTGCAGCGGACCTGTTCGGATATACAGAACCGGAAGTAGTTCCTAATTCGTCATCTTTGACTCTCATCTTTGACTGGTACCGATTATGTACATCGGCACAGGTTACCGCTGGATATTCGATCAAGTTCTGCTTCAGTTGACGTGATGCTATCGAACTTCGTTCATTCAACCCTTGAGTGAAGGCTTGAACAGCCCATTCATCCGTGACCGGTGGCAACTCCATGCGTTCCATTTGAAATCGGGACACGAACTCCCTAAGCATTTCATTATCCTTCTGTTTTACTTTGAAAAGGTCTAATATCCTCGTCGCAACCTTTATGGCCCCGACATGTGCCTTTATGAAATAATCCGCTAACATGGCAAATGAGTCAATGGCACTTGGCGGTAGATTGTGGTACCAAATCATTGCCCCCTTCGATGGAGTCTCTCTGAACTTCTTCAATAGAACAAATTTTATCTCATCATCTTCCAAATCGTTACCTTTGATGGCACATGTGTAGGAGGTGGCATGCTCATTAGGATCGGTGGTCCTATTGTACTTAGGTATATCCGTCATACGAAACTTTTTGGGAATGGGCTTTCGAGCCGCACTTGGAGGAAACGGCTTCTACACAAATTTCTTTGAATTCGTCCCTTTCGAAATTGGCGGTGCCCCCGCTATGTGATCAACTCGAGAGTTGTACGTTTCTACTTTCTTATCATTTGCCTCAATTTTCTTCTCTCCCGACTCAATTCGTTTGGTGAGCTCCTCGAGCATCTTCATTATCGTGGGGTCAGTCCCTATTCACTAGTATTCGGCCTTTTTGGTACTAGCTCAGTTCGGTGGGCGGCTTCCGATTCGGCCCCACTCGGAGTTCGATGTTGATTTTGTAGTTGTGCAATAGCAGCTTGTTGGGCTTGTAGCATTTCGAATATCACTTGGAGGCTAACTCCTCCATCTCCTCCACCATGTGTAAGTTAACCATCGGGTCATCCTTCTCTACGTACACTCCCTTCGGGGTCCGCGCCTAGATTCGCATTCAAAGCAATATATGAACTAACATCGACTGGGATGGAAACCGGTGCTCCCCCGAGATCAGCTTGTGGCGCCTCGACCCCTGGAGCAATTACATTGTCGTTTTCCCCGTGAAATCCGAGGCCATTGTCACCATGTGTGGGTACGGTTTATGAGTTTGACATGTTTTTAACCTGAAAGCAAAAATACTTGACAAGAACAAACGTAAAGTAGTGTGTGTTATTGGAATCGGTATTGAATAATCACTATTATCCTTAGCTCCACGGTGGACGCCAAACTGTTTATCCTAAAATTTGGATAACAATTAAACTTATATTATGGTTTTAAGGATATGCGATTTCACCCAATACCAATTGATAAATGAGAAAGTAAATGACTAAATTAAACTGTAAAATAAATCAAACCAGTATGCAAGCTGAGCCTCGACCTCGAAATGATGTATTCTCGAGGTGATAGTAGTACAAGAACGAGTAAGATAAAATAACTCTGATGAACAATAAGCAGAACAATAAGCAAGAGAGAAATGATTTTATAGCTTTTTCTTAATGAACAATGATGATTACAAATGACTGGAAATCCTCTTTATATAGTAGAGGAATTCTAATTATGGTATACTTCTAATTACAGAAGAAAATCGTATAAACAGTTGATTAACCGTTACCGATTTGATCCGTTCCGAGATTCACGCCACGATCCTCGACCAATAACGGATATCTCGCTCTTTCCGTTACAAAGCTATCCCGATATTACTCTAAGTCTGTCTCTTCTGGCTTCGATTGATATCGAACTCGATCTAGAAGAAGGCTTCGATTTTGGACTCAATGTCTCAGCTCTTCCATCAAATAGTACCCGATTTCTACCGTATACACTATTCCAAGTGCTATACCAAATGGGGTTNCTTTCTGGTACTAGCTTAGTTCGGTGGGCGGCTTCCGGTTCGGCCCCACTCGGAGTTCGATATTGATTTTGTAGTTGTGCAATAGTAGCTTGTTGGGCTTGTAGCATTTCGAATATCACTTGGAGGCTAACTCCTCCATCTCCTCCACCCTGTGTAAGTTAACCATCGGGTCATCCTTCTCTACGTACACTCCCTTCGGGGTCCGCACCTAGATTCGCATTCAAAGCAATATATGAACTAACATCGACTGGGATAGAAACCGGTGCTCCCCCGAGATCAGCTTGTGGCGCCTCGACCCCTGGAGCAATTACATTGTCGTTTTCCCCGTGAAATCCGAGGCCATTGTCACCATGTGTGGGTACGGTTTATGAGTTTGACATGTTTTTAACCTGAAAGCAAAAATACTTGACAAGAACAAACGTAAAGTAGTGTGTGTTATTGGAATCGGTATTGAATAATCACTATTATCCTTAGCTCCACGGTGGACGCCAAACTGTTTATCCTAAAATTTGGATAACAATTAAACTTATATTATGGTTTTAAGGATATGCGATTTCACCCAATACCAATTGATAAATGAGAAAGTAAATGACTAAATTAAACTGTAAAATAAATCAAACCAGTATGCAAGCTGAGCCTCGACCTCGAAATGATGTATTCTCGAGGTGATAGTAGTACAAGAACGAGTAAGATAAAATAACTCTGATGAACAATAAGCAGAACAATAAGCAAGAGAGAAATGATTTTATAGCTTTTTCTTAATGAACAATGATGATTACAAATGACTGGAAATCCTCTTTATATAGTAGAGGAATTCTAATTATGGTATACTTCTAATTACAGAAGAAAATCGTATAAACAGTTGATTAACCGTTACCGATTTGATCCGTTCCGAGATTCACGCCACGATCCTCGACCAATAACGGATATCTCGCTCTTTCCGTTACAAAGCTATCCCGATATTACTCTAAGTCTGTCTCTTCTGGCTTCGATTGATATCGAACTCGATCTAGAAGAAGGCTTCGATTTCGGACTCAATGTCTCAGCTCTTCCATCAAATAGTACCCGATTTCTACCGTATACACTATTCCAAGTGCTATACCAAATGGGGTTGTTACTGCGAAGAAGAATGCCATTATTGTTTTCTATATGATCTTGTACTCAACCTGAATTAAAAGAAGGGTACGAATTAGTGAATGTAAACAATGAATTAGTGAAATTGAACTGAGGATTATTTTAATTCTA
>AWOL01S0200325.1:0-17896 GCA_000715115.1 Nicotiana otophora | reverse complement strand
TGTCAACTCTTGGTAATGAGTTTAAGCTCCATGTTGTCATGAATTATAAACGACCAAATTAAGACCTTGGCTAGGGCAATTGAATGAAAGAAGAAAAGAGTTTCTTAGGTCATTCAATGGTCGATTATATTTGACATGAACACATAGTTAGTCGCCTATTAAGATTTGACAGTTGAACTATATCCTAGGGTGACCCAGAGCTATAAGGACATAAGGAATTACTACATTATTCTTCTACTGGTTCTTGAGAGTAAATTGTATACTTCATGCTATCCGGTCGTTAAGGAGTGTTGCTAGACGCCACCCTTGATTAGTATATTGATATGATCAATTTACTACCGGTTTAGTATTGAACATATGGGGTCGCACACTAACGAGTGTTCTGATCTTTGCTAAAGGATTAATTAACTTACTATTTGACAATTGAATTAAAGAATTTAATTAGTCAGATAAATAAAGTTATAGTCCAAATGAAATATTATTATACTCTTTGCTAGCATAAATAATATAATTAATATTGTGAAATAATTGAAGTTTTTTATTTGAAATAGAATAAATTTAATCTCTTGATTGAAATATATATGTGATATATATATAATTAATATTTATTTATTTAAGGTACGTATAAATATTAATGAAGGCTTAAAAGTAAATCCAATTTTGAATTGGATTGACGTGAAGTCCATAAAGGACGTGCGGCTACTTCATCCTATGATGAATGGGATTTGTTTTTCTATAGTAAAATACTAACATGGATTTTAGAATCAAATTTGGAATTGGATATGCAAAGTAAGCTTTCTCAGCAGTCATGTTACTCATGAATGGGAATTTCGATTTTTCCATAAGAAAATTCCCACGAAGTTTATTTTTGAAATTAAACTTCTACCCTAAATTATTATCTTAACCAAATAAAAAAATAATTTATAGGTGATGCTATATAAAGGGTGATGGAGAAAATTTGTTGCATTAAGTCTTGAGAAGAAAAATCACTTTGTGAAAGTGAGAGTGCAACACAAGCCAAGATAGAAAATACCATTACAAGAAAAGTGTTTCTTGTTCTTCTATTTTTAAGTTGAGATTTTTGAGAAAAATTTCAACACAATATTTCATTTAATTTGGGCACGTGTTTCATTGATCAAAGAGTTCATAGCAAGGATCGGTCTCGATGTGGATACGCATAGAGTCTTCGCACTATCGAAGAAAATTTTGAAACGAAGTTCTCTTCACCACGTACGTCTCAGATCCGATCTTTGACATGTAAATAAATTTTAAACACGAAAAGATCTGACTAGGATTGTTATTGTCTTCCGCTGTGTATTACGTACATCTGTATGCAATCCTATAGTGGTATCAGAGCCGTGGTTTATTGTGTCTAAAATTTATTTACGAAATATTTTAAGATTATATTTGAAGAGTTCCAATCATAATACATGTGTCTTGTGCAATAGTCAAATTGTTTGAATGCATATTGTAACGACCCGGTCATTCGTTTTGAGAGTTATAGCCCTGATCCCATATTTAACTGCTTCTTCCATAATTATTTCTGCTATTGTGACTTGCCTGGAGGTTTCGTTTTGGTTTTTGGAGTGTTTTGGGACACTTAGTCCCTAAAACGGGAGCTTAAGTCTTAGGATTTTGACCATAGTTGGAAATGTGTGAAGACGACTCCGGAATGGAGTTCCGTCGGTTTCATTAGCTCTGTTAGGTAATTTTGGACTTAGGGGCGTATCCGGATTGTGTTTTGGAGGTCCGTAGCTTATTTAGGCTTGAATTGGCGAAAGTCGAATTTTTGGAGTTTTGGACTGGTAGTGAAAATTTTGATATCGGGGTCGGATTTTGATTCCGAAAGTTGGAGTAGGTCCGTAATGTTGAATATGACTTGTGTACCAAATTTGGTGTCAATCGGACGTGGTTTGGTAGGTTTCAGCATCAGTTGTAGAATTTAAAGTTTCAAGTTCTATAAGTTGGAATTGGAGGGTGATTTGTGATTTTAGCATTGTTTGATGTGATTTAAGGGCTCGACTAAGTTAATATGGTGTTTTAGTATTGGTTGGTATGTTTGGTCGAGGTCCCGGGGGCCTCGGGCGCGTTTCGGATGCTCAACGGGTCATTTTTGGACTTAAGGAGTTGGCAGTTTTTGCTGGTGTTCTACAGCTGGTTTCCTTCATCGCAATCGCGTGAGAAGGCTCGCGATTGCGTAGAGTAATTGGGAGACCAGCTGGGTTATCTCTTCTCGTTCACCAAAAACGGGACACGATCGCGTAGGTTCGTCAGGTTATGCATCGCGAACGCGTAGGCTAGGCCGCGTTCGTGATGAAGAAATAAGGCAGCAACGGAATTGGGTGTTGTTCTTCGCGATCGCGTGAGGTCAGTCGCGTTCGCGTAAGTCTGAGGAGCTATTTTATCGCATTCGCGTGGAGAGTTACGCGTTCGCGTAGAGTAAAATAATGGAGCAACAAAGTTGTTCTTCACGATCGCGAGGGTGTTTCCGCGATCGCGATTAAGGAAAAATATCTGGGCAGAATTAAAGTTCAAAATCGAGGGTTTTGGTTCATAACTCAAAATGTGATTGCGAGCTCGGTAGAAGGCAGAATTTGGAGAGATTTTCGGAGGAAGTTTTTGGGTAATGATTCTTAACTCCTTTATGGTTATATTCCACTAATCTATGCTTGAATTCATCGTTTAAAATTCGGATTTGGGCTGAAAAAATTGAGAAAACAATTGAGAAAAGTTCTTAGGCCGAATTTTGGGGTTTTGATCGAGATTTTGGTATCGTATTTGAGTAATTTTGGTACGAGCGAACTCGTGAGCGAATGGGTGTTTGTATTTTATGACTTTTACCCGATTCCGAGATGTGGGCCCGGGTCGACTTTTAGGACGGATTTCGGAATTTTTATCTAATTTTTTATTTAATTAATTAGATTAGTTTATTATAGTTGTATTTATGATATGTAATTGTTTTTGGTTAGATTTGGGCTATTCAGAGTCAAAAATTCATGGGAAAGGCATTGTTACCGATTGATTGAGCTTGGTTCGAGGTAAGTGGCTTGCCAAACCTTGTGTGGGGGAAACTCCCCGTAAGAATTTTACTGTTTGTAATATATGAGCGCCGTGTACGTGAGGTGACGAGTGTGTACACGGGCTAATTGTGTAAAAAGCTGATTTTATTTTTGTTTCTACTAAGTAATAACCTGAGTTCTCCCTTATTCGAGTTTCATCAATATGTGTAGTATCCTACTAGATTATAATAGCATGCCTACTTGCCTTAACTGTTTACTTGAACTACGTGCAATATGTTTAGTGAATTACATGTCCTTTCGTAACTGATACTTAAGTTGAACTATAGAATTGCGTGCCGTGATTATGGAATTCTATTATTTTTTGCTGCATATTTACTTTGGGACTGCGGAACGATATTCCGGGAGATTCCCCCTATACTGCATATTGACTTTGGGACTACGGAACGGTATTTCGGGAGATCCTCCTGTACTGCATATTTACTTTGGGACTATGGAACGGTATTCCGGGAGATCCCCCTGTATTACGAAATGGTATTCTGGGAGATCCCACTGCACTGTATATTTACTTTGGGACTACGGAACGGCATCCCGAGAGATACCCCTGTACTGCATATTTACGTTGGGACTACGGAACGATATTTCGGGAGATTCCCTGTTATGTTTCTGTGTACTGAGCTGTTATCTTCTATGATTTTATTCTTGTAAATTACAGCCTTTATTTTACTACGGTATTGCACTCTATCTTGTTTTATTATATATTTACCAGTAGGGCCCTGACCTGACCTCGTCACTACTCGATCGAATTTAGGCTTGGCACTTACTGAGTACCGATTGTGATGTACTCATGCTACTCTCTGTACATATTTTTTTTGTTGTGTATTTTTGAATAGTTGGTTAAATTTATATTTTTATTTCATTATTTCGCAAAATATTAGGCTTACCTAGTTGTAGAGACTAGGTGCCGTCACGACCTCACACGGAGGGGAAATTTGGGACGTGACACATATGGATTGATATTATTTTATTGTGAATTAAATATGTATTCATTTAAGTTAAACTATTGAGATAGTTCATAACTTAAATTTGAAATTCTGTGTTAGATACTACGGTAATTTATAATAGGTTATTGGATTCTACTGTTATTTTAATCGTTATTAGTTCATGAGATGTTAATTAATAAAATATTCTGGCATGAATTATTTTTATGTGATATATAGGATAAATATGTTAGAGGAATGTTGAATTTCATTTTTATGTCACGTGCTTGTTCATTACATAATTTTGAATTATTTGTTACATGTGATGTAAATTAATTTAGGACCAAGCATGTAGACAACTTGAATTAAATTCATGTGCTATAAAAGATTTGATCATCTTGTTATTAAAAGTTATTTTAATAACAATTCCTCCTACTAAAATTTGAGTTCTTAAATAATAAAATATAAGATATTTTATTGTAAAGCTATCCATCAAAATAAATAATTTTATTTATTTCTTATTTATAAGGAACGACCTGACAACCAGGAGACTTATAGTTCGAGAATATGTTAAAATTATTTATTGCATTAGATGCATGGATTGAAAGAATTATTTAATTTTACACTAGACGCCTGGACTACCCAGAGAGTAAAATATTTAATAAGTTCTTTGGTATCATGATGGTTGAACTCAACTATGCCAATAGGATCAACCTAACTACCAGGGGACTATTTTGGCATAGAGTTATTTAAGAAAATTGTATGGTGATACAATTGGTAAGAGTACCTACCTTTAAAATATATGTGAGAAACAACTTGACTTTCAAGTGGCTCATACATATTGTTGAAGGATTCCTTTACTCCACTAATAGAAATAAAGATTTTTTAAACTATAATGAGGGTAAATAGTTTAAAATAATTAGTGAAAATATAATTTAGATAAAAGTCCATGTCTTTATGATATATGTAAATATGTTCTTATATTATTGCTTTTTCTTTTTTATATTTTAGATTTCTCAATATTTCTGTTATATCATTGCGTGAAATACTTACTTGAGACCAACAAGTTGGTAGGACCAAACTTTGATGACTGGTATAGAAATTTGAGAATTATTCTCATGCATGAAAAGCTCATTGATGTGATCGATAAGCTTGTAAAGATAATCCCACCAGAGAATGATGTGCAAGGTACCAAGGTATCAGAAACACTTGGAAGAATGCCTTGCTACTAAACACATCATTCTCGCTTCTATGAGCTCTGAACTCCAGAGAAAACATCAAAATATTGATCCAACTACAATCATTGAATATCTTAAGAAAATGGTTGATACACAATTGGATATTGGAAACTCTCCAGTTGGAACCCATATCAATCATATGATTGATCTTACCAAAGAACTTGAGAAGTTGGGGTACAAGCTTGGTAAAGAGCTTTTTGAAGATTTGATCTTGAATTCAGTATATGATGATGGATGTTTTCACTGTAAGAAGAAAAGGCATTAAAAGATATATTTAAAGTAATATCTTGCTACTCTAAAGGACAAGAAAAAAGATAGACATTAATAAAGAATCTTTTCAAGGTTTCTTTAGCTACTATTAATTCTTCACCGTAGGTATTAGATACTGGCAGTGGTTGTAACATTTACAATATGTTGCAATGATTCAAGATAAGTAAGAGACTAAAGAAAGGATAAATTAATCTACAAGTTGGAAATGGTGCAAAAGTTGCAGCCATAGCTGTAGGATCAATTTCTTTGATAATGCCTTCGGGCAAAATACTTATGCTGAATGATTGTTATTATGTTTCTAAATTTGTTTTGAACATAATCTCAGTTTTTATGTTGGACAAATGTGGGTTTCGTATTAACATAGGCAATGATATTTGCTCTATTTATTATGGTGATGATTTATATGTGAATGGCTATCTCCAACATGATGTTTATGTCTTACCTAATGTGGATGCTAATTCGATTATGCATGTTTTTAGTCTTAAGAGGAAAAGAGATGACCAAGTAAATCATACATACCTTTGGCATTGTAGGCTTGGTCATATTGGAGAGAAAAGAATTAACAAGTTGTACAAGGAAGGGTACCTTGATAAGTATGAATATGAATTATATGCAACTTGTGAATATTGTCTCAAAGGAAAAATGACCAAATCTCCAATTAGTGGAAGTGGAGAAAGAGTTTCATGAATTATTGGGACTAATTCATATAGATATTTATGGGACCATAAAAATTCAAGCTAGAGGTGGATATTCTTACTTCATCACCTTCACTGATGATATTTCAAAATATAGATTTGTATATCTTATGAAACATAAATCTGAATCTTTTGAAATATTCAAAAGGTTCCGTACTGAAGTTGAAAAACAGACTGGTAAAAGTATCAAAGTACTAAAGTGTGATAGAGGTGGGGAATATCTAGTAAAGATTTTACTAAGTATCTTAAAGAGAATGAGATTCTCTCACAGTGGACACCTCCAGGAACACCACAACACAATGGTGTGTCTGAAAAGAGAAATTGAACCTCATTAGATATAGTGAGATCTATGATGGGGTTCACTGATCTTTCAATAAATATATGGGGATATGCTTTAGAAGCAGTAACATACTTACTTAATAAAGTTCCCACTAAGTCGGTCTCTACAACACCATATGAGATGTGGAAAGGACGTAGGCCTAACCTTAAACACATTAAAGTTTGGGGTTGTCCACCTTATGTTAGAGACTGCAGTATGATAAATTTGATTCAAGATCTGATAAGTGTAGGTTCATTGGGTATCCCAAAGAAATAATGAGATATTATTTCTATTACCCTTCTGACCATAAAGTGTTTGTGGCTAGAGGAGCAACCTTTTTAGAAAGGGAATTTTTTTTTCTGGAAGGAAATTATAGTGGAGAAATATAACTTGACAAAGTTCAAGAAACTAATGAATCAACACAAAATCAAGATCATGAGACACAAGTTGAAGAACCTTTATTGTATGTTTTGAAGTTGACAAGGAAGTTTCCATCTTGAATGGTTAAAGTTCAAGATTTAAATGTAGTTTAAGAACAGGTTAATGAACCAGTTCCAAACCGAATTGAACAGCAATCGAATCCAGCACAAGGTGAAAAGGTTGTACAAGTACCTCTTAGAAGGTCCACACGAAAATGTCATGTACCAACTAGATTAAATTTAATGGTACAAAATGATGTATCAAGTGAGGTTGATCATAATTATGATGGTCCTAAGACCTATGAATAGGCGACACAAGGTTCTAACAATGAAATATGAAAAATGGATGTGCAAATAGTTTTCCTTAATGGTGAGCTAGAAGAGAATGTGTACATGATACAAGCTGAAGACATCACATCTCCGTCTGATCATAATAAAATTTGCAAGCTGCAAAGATCCATTTATGGACTAAAGCAAGCTTCTCGAAGTTGGAATATTTGCTTTAACAAGTCAATTGAAAAGTTCAATTTTGTTAGATGCGAAGAAGCACCTGTGTGTACAAAAAGGTTAGTGGGAGCATAATTATATTCTTAGTACTGTATATTGATGATATATTACTCATAGGGAATGCCATACCGACATTGCAAAGTATCAAGATTTAGCTATCTGAACAGTTCTCTATGAAAGACTTAGGAGAAGCATCTTATATATTGGAATAAAGATCTATAGAGATAGATCTAAGAAGCTGCTTGGACTTTCCTAGTCTTTGTAAATTAATACCATCTTAAAGAGGTATAACATAGATAATTCCAAAGGAGTCTATCTACCAATAGGCACTATAATTACTCTCAGTAGGAAGGATTGTCCTAAAACACCTGAAGAGAGAGAGAATGCATGAGTAGGATCCCATACGCTAGTGCAGTGGGAGCTATCATGTATACCAGGATATGTACACGTCCTGATATGGCTTCTGCACTTGGAGTGACTAACCGATACCAGAAAAATCCTGGTGAGGTACATTGGAAGGTGGTGAAGACCATTCTTAAGTACTTAAGAAGGACTAAAGACCAATTCCTCATTTATGGATATTCTGAGTTGAAACTTGAAGGTTATACTCATGCAAGTTTCTGTTCAGATAGAGATGATGGAAAATCTATTTCTGGTTATGTATTCACCTTAAAAGGTGGTGTAGTGAGTTGGAAAAGTTTCAAACAAGCTACAATAGCTGATTCAGTAACTAAAGTAAAATATATAGCAGCTAGTGAAGCTGCTAAGGAAGCTGTATGGATGAAAAAGTTCTTAACTGAACTTGGTTTGGTTCCTTCAATAGAAGGTACACTTCCATTGTTGTGTGATAACACTGGAGCTATTGCTCAAGCAAAAGAACCAATATCACACCAAAATTCCAAACGCGTTCTGTAAAGGTATCACTTGATAAGAGAGATCATTGAACGTGGAGACGTCTAGATTCTAAAGGTTAATGGAAAGGAAAATACTGCAGGCCCAATCACTAAAGTTCTTGGCACAAAAGAGGTTGACAAGAACAAGTGAAAATTGGGAATGAAGTACAAGAGCGATTGGCTCTAGTGCAAGTGGGATATTGTTAGGGATATAGTAGATATGCCTTAGATCCAATCTCATATATGATGATTTGAACATATTTTTGTGAACATTATTTGATATAAAAATATATGGCATTTGATATTCTTTTATCATAGTTATTATCAATTGCTTGATTAATTTGATAAAATCCTTGATTAAATTTTAAGACTTGTCATCGTGATGGAGATCATGATAATGAGAGTAAAGTTTCTTATAATTTAATCTAGAGTTGTTCTTGATCGTAGGATTATTAATTTGGATATTGGTAATCCGGTTAGATCAATATTCATATGATCGTCTTTATGGAATAAAGATTAGTTGGTTGCATTAATTAATCACATAGATAGATGATGCATATAGAGATATGATCATTGACCCGACTCATTGGATAGTTCCTAATAGTTAGAGTTACCATAAACTGTCAATAGGATATTCTCTTAAAGAATGTGATGTAAAAGTTTCCTTTGACCTGAGATCGTCATAGTAATTGAGAAGTTATTTATTGTGCTTTTATACTAGACACCTATGGCTCTAGGGTGATAGTTGAAATTATATTGGGTATGATTGAATACTTGTAGAATTAATGATTGATCAAGATAGAATCTGTCAATTCTTGGTAATGAGTTTAAGCTCCATGTTGTCATGAATTATAAATGACCAAATTATGACCTTGGCCGGGGCAATTGAATGAAAGAAGAAAAGAGTTTCTTAGGCCATTCAATGGTCGATTATATTTGATATGAACACATAGTTGGTCGCCTATTTGGATTTGACAGTTGAACCATATCCTATGGTGACCTAGAGCTATAAGGACAGAAGGAATTACTACATTATTCTTCTATTGGTTCTTGAGAGTAAATTGTATAATTCATGCTATCCGATCGTTAATGAGTGTTGCTAGACGCCACCCTTGATTAGTATATTAATATAATCAATTTACTACCGATTTAGTATTGAACCTATGAGGTCGCACACTAACGAGTGTTCTGATCTTTGCTAAAGGATTAATTAACTTACTATTTGACAATTGAATTAAAGAATTTAATTAGTCAAATAAATAAAGTTATAGTCCAAACGAAATATGATTATACTCTGTGCTAGCACAAGGAATATAATTAATATTGTGAATAAANGGATTATTAATTTGGACATCGGTAATCCGGTTAGATCAATATTTATGTGATCGTCTTTATGGGATAAAGATTAGTTGATCTCATTAATTAATCACATAGACAGATTATGCATATAGAGATATGATCATTGAACCGACTCATTGGATAATTGCTAATGGTTAGAATTACCATAGACTGTCAATAGGATATTCTCTTAAAGAATGTGATGTAAAAGTTTCCTTTGACCTGAGATCGTCATAGTAATTGAGAAGTTATTTATTGTGCTTTTATACTAGACACCTATGGCCCTAGGGCGATAGTTGAAATTATATTGGGTATGATTGAATACTTGTAGAATTAATGATTGATCAAGATGAAATCTGTCAATTCTTGATAATGAGTTTAAGCTCCATGTTGTCATGAATTATAAACGACCAAATTATAACCCTGGCCGGGGCAATTGAATAAAAGAAGAAAAGAGTTTCTTAGGCCATTCAATGGTCGATTATATTTGACATGAACACATAGTTGGTCGCCTATTAGGATTTGACAGTTGAACCATATCCTAGGGTGACCCAGAGCTATAAGGACAGAAGAAA
Organism: Nicotiana otophora; assembly: GCA_000715115.1. Lineage (NCBI taxonomy): Eukaryota > Viridiplantae > Streptophyta > Magnoliopsida > Solanales > Solanaceae > Nicotiana > Nicotiana otophora. The sequence continues at coordinate 7,645 of AWOL01S0200325.1, read as the reverse complement.
TTACTACATTATTCTTCTACTGGTTCTTGAGAGTAAATTGTATAATTCATGCTATCCGGTCGTTAAGGAGTGTTGCTAGACACCACCCTTGATTAGTATATTGATATGATCAATTTACTACCGGTTTAGTATTGAACCTATGAGGTCGCACACTAACGAGTGTTCTGATCTTTGCTAAAGGATTAATTAACTTACTATTTGACAATTGAATTAAAGAATTTAATTATTCAAATAAATAAAGTTATAGTCCAAACGAAATATTATTATACTCTTTGCTAGCACAAGGAATATAATTAATATTGTGAATAAATTGAAGTTTTCTATTTGAAATAGAATAAATTATATCTCTTGGTTGAAATATATATATAATTAATATTTATTTATTTGAGGTACGTATATAAATATTAATGAAGGCTTAAAGTAAATCCAATTTTGAATTGGATTGACGTGAAGTCCATAAAGGACGTGCGGCTACTTCATCCTATGATGAATGGGATTTGTTTTTCTATAGTAAAATACTAACATGGATTTTAGAATCAGATTTGGAATTGGATATGCAAAGTAAGCTTTCTCGGCAGTCATGTTACCCATGAATGGGAATTTCTATTTTTCCATAAGAAAATTCCCACGAAGTTTATTTTTGAAATTAAACTTCTACCCTAAATCATTATCTCAACCAAATAGGAAATATATAAAGGTTTGATGGAGGAAATTTGCCGCATTAAGTCTAGAGAAGAAAAATGTCACGACCCAAAAACGACTGCCGTGATGGCGCCTATCGTGGAATTAGGCAAGCCACAACTCAAGAATTTCAACACAGTAAAACACTCTTTTAGAAATAACAGCGGAACAATTTATATTAAAAAAAAGCCATTTTAAAACAGAATTTAAAAAAGAGATGCTGTTAATAAAGACAACACTCCTAAAGCCTAGGGTTATCGACGCAAGTTAAGTAAACGTACGCCGACGACGGCAGCCATGGCCAGAGGGCAAGGAGGACCGAAGAAACAAGCAATTGTAACAGTGGGAAGCTCAGTCAGTGCTAGGGTGATAGCTGAAACCCTAGAAAATGGTAGTGAACAACGAGTGATTACACCATTAGCAACCCAATTTTCACCTCTGTCTCCATTGATTTCGGCAAGTAAAACGACCACCAGAGCTAAGAAATTGAACTTAAGTGAGCCTCTGCAGTTGTAATTGACAGGAATTACTGAAGAACAACAACCAACGCAGCTCAAACAACTAGATCTGAGGAAACCTGAGTAGACAGCAAAGTGCCAAGCTCTAGATCCCACTTGGTCTGAGCTATTCAATCAAAATCGGGCAGCAAATAACGGTATGTCACTTGATTACATACCAACAGAATTGGTTGAAGGTAGTCTAATGGTCAAGCTCGATAAGGAAGAAACAAATAGTAAAGCCGATAAGTGGAAGGCTGCTTTAGTAGTATATGTGGTAGGTGAAACACCAGGATATAACTATATAAAACGATATGTGGCTCAAAATTGGAATATGGTAGCTGAACCTGAAGTGTATTATCACGAAGAAGGGTATTATATTGTCAAATTTCAGTCGATGGCAGATTTGAATGAAGTGCAGTATGCAGGCCCATATAGCATCAACAAAAAACCTATGTTCTTGAAACAGTGGTGCCCCGAGTTTGATTTTAATGCTGAGTTCCTTACAGAGCTACCTTTGTGGGTTAAATTTCCTAGCCTACCTATGAATTGCTGGATCCGGGATTCATTGAGCAGGATAGCTAGTGTGACTGGAGTGCCAAAGTATGCAGATGAATGCATAGCAAAGCAAACCAGAATATCATTTGCTAGAATACTTAAAGAGGTCAATGTCACCAAGCCATTACCAGATGAAGTGACTGTGCTGGATCCATCAGGGAAAACATTTCAACAATCAATTGTATTTGAATGGAAGCTAGATTACTGTGAAGAATGCCTAATGGTAGGACATAACTGTATAAAGCAGAAATTGAAGGATTTGAAGAAGGAGGAACAAAGGAATAACAACATTCAAAAGAGGAAGCAAAGACCTAAGAAAATAGTGCAAACCTGGGTACTAAAGGAGGATAAAAAAGATGCAGTTGAAGCTAATGGTGAGAAGAAGGAAACTCAGTATGCAACAACCAATAAAAAAGCTCAACAACCAATAGAGAGAGTGGATACAAAGTAATTGAGCTCACAATCTAAAGAGAAGCAGGTACTAAGGGAATGCAGCAAAAGAAATTAATGGTCAACCTGTAAATCAATTGATTGAGGCAGCTATTCTAGTGAGAAATGAATTTGAGAGCCTGCAGTGTTAAGATGATGTGATGACAAAACTCCTACCTACTGATATAGGTAGAGGATTTATATGTCATCATTAATGACATGGTTAGTATGGAACATGAGGGGTATAAATAAGAGATATAAGCAGAAAGAGTTAGCTAAGTATCTCAAAGAAAATATAATTAAAATAGCAAAATTAGTGGAGACAAAGGTGAAAGAGCATAGAGCACAAGCAGTATATAATAAAATTGCCCCATGTTGGGGATTTGAGAATAATTATAGTCATGTACATAATGGTAGGATTTGGTTGATCTACGACACTAATGCTTACAAGATTGAAGTTTTGAAGAAGGAAGCACAGATTATACATTGTACAGTGATGAGCAGAAATCAACAAATAGACTGTACAATGATAATAGTTTATGGATACAATACAGTGGAGCAGAGGAGAGATCTATGGCAGCAATTGAACAGTCTGTCTCAAATAACAATTAAACCATGGATCATTTGGGAAGATTTCAACTCTATCTTAAGTCCACAAGATAGATTGAAAGGAGCAGTAGTCACTAGCTATGAGATAAAAGATTTCACATAATGTATTCAACAATTGATGCTGAATGAATTGCCATGGAAAATAGACTATTATTCTTGGACAAACAAGTAGCAATTGGGTGACAGAATATGGAGTAGAATAAATAGAGCCTTGGGAAATGCTGAATGGATGATAAAATATGGCCACTTGCTTAATGAATATAAACTTCCACATATATCAGACCACTGTCCTATGATGATCTCCACTAATGTTAGGGAACCAAGGATCAGAACTGCATTCAAATTTTTCAATGTGTGGGCAACTCATGAGAATTTTCTCCATCTAGTGGAGGAAAACTGGAAACATAGATATCACTTGCTCAAGATGAGGAATATCTTGTTGAAACATAAGGAATTAAGGGAGAATCTAAAAAGATTAAATGAGATTGAATTCAAAGGTATAGAAACAAGAATTATTCAAGCAAAAGAAGATCTTCAAGAAATACAACTCAAGATAAGGCACCAATACTCAGATGAGTTAGCAATGGAAGAAAAGAAGATTATATGTCAACTGAGCTGTTATCAAAGATAGAAAGCAGAAGAAACAAATACTAGAGCTAGAGTCTCAAGAGGGAGGCAGATTAACAGAAGCAAGAGATATCAAGATGGAGATAATACAGTTTTATAAGTCACTTATGGGATCAGCTTTGCACAATGTGACAACAGTTAACAAGACAATCATGAGAAGGAGGAATGTACTAAATCATACTCAACAACTCCAAATATGTGAGGATGTGACAGAGGAGGAGATTTATTCAGGGCTTCAGTCAATAGGAGATGACAAAGCTCCAGGTGTGGATGGATATAATGCTGAATTTTATAAAAGAGCTTGGCCAGTCATTAAAAGTAAAATCAGTGAAGCTGTGCAAGATTTCTTCACAACAAGCAAAATGTATAAAGAAATAAACTGTACATCAGTCACCCTGATACCAAAGGTAGCCAATCTTGCTACAATCAAGGAGTATAGGCCATTTTCCTGTTGCACTGTTCTATACAAGATCATAGCAAAAATTCTTGCAAGCAGAATCCAAAAGGTGATAACATCCATTATCACTGAGACTCAATCAGGATTTATCCTAGGAAGGAAAGTAGCAGATAATGTGATTATGGCTCATAAATTGGTGAAGAGCTATATAAGAAAGCATATATTACCCAGATGCATGATAAAGGTGGATATTCAGAAGGCATATGACACAGTAGATTGGAGATTTTTGGAGCAAATGTTGATAGAGTTGCATTTCCCTCAAAACTTTATCAGATGGGTGATGGAGTGTGTTACTACTGTTAACTACTCCATAGTTATAAATGGTGAATCAATTCCACCCTTTGATGCTGCCATAAGACTTCGACAAGGAGATCCAATGTCTCTCTTCCTATTTTATATTGTTATGGAGTATTTGAGTAGAAGTCCCAGCACCTTAAAGGAAGAGAATCAGTTTAAGTATCACCCAAATTGTTCTAAGCTAAATATCACACATTTGTGCTTTGTAGATGATCTCCTCATGTTTGCTAAAGGTGACAAAATATCAGTAGGGCTCCTACATGAAAAGTTTGGTATATTTACAAATGCTTCTGGGTTACAGGCTAATCAATCCAAGAGTGCTATCTATTANGGGGGGGGGGGGGAGGGAGTTCAGAAGCAATCAAGCAAGAAATTCAACAAGCAATTGGATATAGGCAAGATGAATTACCATTTAGGTATCTAGGAATTCCACTGTCTACTAGAAAGCTGAAATTGGTAGAATGGCAACCTCTAATAACCAAGATCACAACAAGAATTTCATCATGGATAGCTAAGAAGTTATCATATACAGGCAGAGTACAACTAGTAAAGTCAGTGCTCTTTGGTATTCAATCCTATTGGGCACAACTGTTTATCATTCCTGCTAAGGTGATGAAAGCTATAGAGGAATACTGTAGAAGCTTTATATGGTCAGGAGCAAATGAACTCACCAGAAAGTCTTTAGTAGCTTGAAGTAGGATGTGCATGCCAAAGTCAGCAGGGGGATTGAATATCACAAATCTTAAAATGTGAAACAAAGCAGCCATAACAAAGATTTGTTGGGATTTAAAGACTAAGAAAGACACTTTGTAGATTAAGTGGATTCATGAATACTACATAAAAGCACAAACTTTGAAGAGTATGACTATCCCCCAGCAAGCTAGTTGGATGGTCAAGAAAATACTCAAAGCAAGAGATGAATTAAGACATGTGCAACCAAATCACTTGAAAAACAAAAGTATGATCAGAAGCATATATTTGAAAATGGTTAGGGATCTACCTAAAGTTGCATGGAAAAGAATCATTTGTGGCAATGAAGCAAGACCAAAAGAAGTATTTATAACATGGCTCCAACAAAAAGATAGGCTGCTAACTGCTGCAAAACTGGAAAGCTGGGGAATACAAGTTGAAAATACATGTGTCATGTGTAAAGAGGTAGCTGAAACCAGGGATCACCTATTTGCGGAATGTGCAGCTGGAAGAAAGGTATGGAAGAAGCTAATGAAGTGTCTGTAAATTACTTGGGTGGAGATGAGTACATAGAACCAGATGCAACAGTGGATTGGGCAGAATACAAAAGGAAAAACTATGAAGGCAAAGCTAGTTAAGCTGGTGTTTATAGAAAATATTTATGCAGTCTGGATAGAAAGGAACAATAGGCTGTTTGCTCATAAGGATAATACATGTGAAACAATGGCTAGAGATATTGCATATACTTGTCATATTAGAGTCAATAATACCACTAGGATACTACTTCAAAAGTATAGATTTCCTAGATAATCAATAGATAACGATAGAAAAGGCTTCTAGTGTTAAGGAGAATTACTCTTGATAGAAGAGATGAGAGAAGCAGGCTGTTTATAAAGTCTGGCTGATTTGTACATAATATTTTGGTTATAAATGTAAAGCTTATAGTTATAAAAAAATAGAATTTAACCAAAATACGGTGCAATCCATCCCAAAACCAGGGTGTCACTGAGTACATGAGCGTCTAAAATCAGAATATAGTCCACAACAGTATCTAGAGAATAAAACTGAAAGTGCAAAAAGAATAAGGAAGGTAAAATTAAGGCCCGCGAATGCCATGCAGCTACCTTTATAGTCCTCGAACTCTGATGCCTCAATCAGCAGCCGCTGCCGTGACCAGGAACACCTGGATCTGCACACAAGGTGCAAGGAGTAATGTAAGTACATCCAACTCAGTAAGTAACAAGTCCAAACTTTGGACTAAAAGGTAGTGACGAACTCAACTGGTATAGATAAAATAAAAATAATTGTGCAGAAACGTAGGCATTCTCTCAAGTAACATAGGCAACTCGAACAATAAAATAAAGCAGATCCAAACAGTGTAATTAATATAACCCTGTTATCTTTATATGCCAATACACTCATACTGTAAGTGATGCACCATGCTAACAACCTCTAGTGCTCACACTCTCAATATCTCAACCACTCGGTACTGTATATGGCCCACACGACCGAGGGAAGATCCATACCAGAACATATACAACACTGACCATAGGTCACTCAGTATCGAGGAAACGCCAATCCAGCCTTGTGGAGAAGATCCATCTCCAGGTATCAAGTACTTCGGATAAGATTCATGTCCAGGGAAGATCCATCCCTCAATAATGTCAACCGCGCTCACTGGAGGTGTGCTACAGACTCCGGAGGGGCTCCTACAGCCCAAGCGCTATCATAAAATCAGTATAACCGCTGTGGCGTGCAGCCCGATCCCATAACTGTCACTCATAATCAGGTTCTCAGCCTCACTCAGTCACTCTCTCTCCAGTCTCATTCACGGGCTCACAATATCATGAAAACTAGCCCGTAACAATGATATGATGTATCAGTAAATAACAACTGAGACTGAGATATGATATGAGATGCATGAACATGACTGAGTACATAATATCAATGCAATCAGTGAGATGACAGCAAGAAATGACTACTAGGGGTCCGAATAGTACCAGCATAAAGCCTAAATATGATATCTAGTATGATTGACAGCTTAATTACTTTACCACAAGATAAAAATACGGATATAAACAAAAATAGAGTCACTATACGGTGCCATAGAATCAACCTGTGATGACCCAAAAGGTCATCTTTAAATTTAATAATTAATTATATATTCTAAGACCTTGAAAACTACTATTTATCATTCCTCGACTTGCCATGTGCTATCCGTATAATTTTTCAGAAAGTTTTCATATGAAAAATTGATTAAAATATGAAATAGAGCTTTAAAACTCAACGGAGTTGACTTTGGCCAACATTTTGAGGAAACAAACTCGGATCGGTATTTTGACTATTCCAATAGATCCGTATTGTGATTTGGAACTTGTGCGTATACCCGGAATTTAATTTGGAGGTCTCTAGCTTGAATTATCGCCAGTTGGCGAAAACTAGAAGCCTAAAGGTCTAAAGATTTCAAAGTTTGACCACAAATTGACTTTTATTAATATCGAGGTCAGAATTCAGTTCTAAATTTTTTTTAGCTCCGTTATATCATTTATGACTTGTGTGCAAAATTTGAGGTCAATCGAACTTGATTTGATAGGTTTCGACATCGAATGTAGAAGTTGGAAATTCTTAAGTTTCATTAGGCTTAAATTGGGGTGTGATTTGTGATTTTAGCATTGTTTGATGTGATTTGAGGTTTTAAATAAGTTCGTATGATTTGTTAGAACCTTTTGGTGTATTTGGTTGAGGTCCCGANTATTCCACACTTTCATTTCTTTACTTTCAAGGATTATCATCATAAACA
>AWOL01S0200319.1:0-11526 GCA_000715115.1 Nicotiana otophora | reverse complement strand
ATACAAATTCCAATACGTTTATTCGGTAAGAATATGTATAATGCAAGTATAGAAGTGATGAGCAAAAATATAACGACTCGGCCGATCGTTTTGTGTATTCGAGCCTTATTCTCCTATTTGATGCTTTCTATATATTCGTTTGTTGTTTGTGACTTGCTGGGTGATTGGTTTAGATTCGGGAAGGTTTGAGAGTGACCTGAGACACTTAGTCCCATTTTGTAAGCTTAAATTGTAAAAGATGACCAGGGTTTGACTTTTGAGTAGACGACCTCGGATTGGTAGTTTGGTGATTCCAATAGGGTTGTATGGTAATTTTGGACTTAGACATTGTATTGGTAGGAAAAAGGCATCGCACGTGGACTACCATCAAAGTGACATAGCATGACACGTGGATTATCAACACAGTGACATGTGGCACTTCCAATTAGACGCATTAAAGAATTCAAGAAGGCACGAGAGAAGTACCCCCAGAGTTTCTCTAGGAAAGGAACCGACTCTGACAGCTGGAGAAGAAAAAATATGAGCGGAATGGATAAAGACCATTAAAGAGGGAAGATGCACGAATTTGTTATAAATAAGGAAGGGAAATCGACATTAATCGCGGTTACGGAAAATTATCAATCATAAGTGCTTCCATTACAATTATATATGGTAACGGGTAATCAAGGTAATTAATGTCATTAACAAGCCCGAATTAATTAAGGGAACCGTTATAATTATGTACTCCTATATAAGGGCCTAGTCCTTATTTGTAATGATATATGTTTTTTATTGAATATATGCAATTATTATTTAATTTATTCATAAGGTCCAACTGCAATTCTAGGAGAGATTATCAATCTACTTCGAATTTTTTCCCCTTGTTAGTGGTTTCCATTATTTGTCTTGTTCTTCAAATTATTGAGAAAGTGAAGTAAATTTTGGTTATCAGTAACCCGATTTTTTTTTTATATTGACTTTGAAAATTTATTTTTGGGTTAAACATATTGGTTTCGTTACCGAAAATCTGATAATCTGTTCACTTTCCAAACTTCATTTTTAACGACCAAATATGTTAACCACTAACGAGAACAACCAGCTGAATCAACAAGGTGGAACTCCACCACATCACACACCCACGGGAACTCCTCAGCAATCCCGTGAAAGTTCACCTGAAAGGTCTGCTTCGCGCATTGATGGTCAACATGGAGTTGACCAAACCGTTGATCAGGATGCTCTAAAGCAGTTGATTGCAGAACATGTGAACGATGCACTGGATGCTTTTGTTAGAGGATTACCCAACGCAGCACAAACTCCACTACCAAATAATATAACAACTTTGGAGAATCCGTGTTCGGGACTTGATAACTCTAGAAGTGGAGAAATGCCCAATGAATCTTGCGATGGAGGATCAGGTACACCAAATAATTCTAATTTACAAAGTTTAGTACTAATTTTACAGAAATAGCTGAAGGAGAAAAATGAGCGTATAGAGCAAATACTTGGCGTACCTCCCATGATCAAAGGTGTGGATATTGACAAGTATTCACAATAACCCTGGAAGCCAAGTGCAACACCTTTGCCGATTCTCAAAAAGTTTAAAATGCCTGATATTCCCAAATATGACGGGATGTCTGACCCACGGGATCACGTAACTGCCTTCACTACCGCCGTGAAAGACAATGATTTAACCAAGCAGGAGATTGAATCGGTTTTGGTTAAAAAAAATTGGCAAAACTCTCAGAAAAGGTGCGTTAACATGGTATTCTCTCTTACCTGAAAATTCCATTGACCCTTTTGATGAGCTTGCAGATTCATTTATAAAGGCATATTCGGGGGCTCAAATAGTTGAAAAAAGGATGGAAGATATCTTCAAAGTTAAACAAGGGAGTATAGAATTGCTCAGAGAATTCGTAGATAGATTCCAACGAGAGAGGATGATGTTGCCGTGAGTACTTGATAACTGGGCGGCTATGGCGTTCGCGAGCAACTTGAACGAGAAAAGTTCGGAAGCCACGAGGAGGTTGAAAGAAAGTTTGCGAGAATTTCCTGCAACAACTTGGAATGATGTATACAATCTATACAACATGAAACTGCGGATAGATGAAGATACGGTTGCTCAGTCAAGGGTTGAAGAAAGACCAGGTTCGAGACACTCGGAATCAGAGAGAAGGTCCGGTAAACACAAGTACGAACCTTACATGGGACCCGTAGGGCGAGATTCTCGATATAAATAAGAGAATGCATGATTTGATTCAAGATCAAGGCAAAAAGAGGCAAGTTCTTCATCTAGGTTAAAAAAGGAGCGAGATGCCCGAAGCAATAATTCCAGTACTCAAGCAACAATAGGAGATTATAGCTTTAATATTAGCACCTATGAATTGGTGGCTGTTCTAAGAGGGATGGGAGAAAAGATGCGATGGCCGAAAGAGATAAGATCAGATCCAAACAAAAGGAACCCTGATTTCTGGTGTGAGTTCCCTAATGACCATGGCCATAGAACATCAGATTACAGGCTTTTGCAAGGGACAGTTGAACATTTACTGAAACAAGGTTATCTTACTGATATGTTCAGTGAGAAAAGGAGACAATCATAGATGAAAAACAGACAAGAACCCCCAAAGCCTCCATCACCAAAGAGAACAGTCAACGTCGTAACCGGAGGAGATGAGGTCAATGGAGTAACATACACAGCCGCAAAAAAGACATCAAAAGTTACTGTCACTCATGGAAAGCGAGTTCGGCAAATCTTGGATGGTGACAGTATAACATTTGATGATAAATATGCAGACGATGAAGATGATTCCACACAATGATGCACTGGTAATATCTTTACTTGTACATGATACTAATATAAAACGAGTTTTGATTGACCCAGGTAGCTCAATAAATATCATTTTACTGAGGGTAGTAAATGAAATGCAAGCTAGTGACAAGGTCATACCAAAGGCACAAACTATGTATGGATTTGATAATTCAAGCGTCGTTACGAAAGGAGAAGTTGTACTGGCCACATTTGCAGAAGGAGTCATCAAAGATACAAAGTTCCAGGTAATATACGTGGATATGACCTATAATATAATCTTGGGAAGACCATGGATTCATGATATGGATGTTGTCCCGTCCACATTACATCAAGTTATCAAATTCCCTTCACAGTGGGGAATCCGACAAATCCGTGGAGATCAACAAGCTTCACTAAGTATTAATTCAGTGGTGATTTCAAACATAACAGCCAACGACACATATATGAAATAACAATTAAAGAATTCAGTTGAGGACACATTTGTTAATACCTCAACTAAAAACACACAAGGGCAGACTGATGACGATTCAAGAGCCAGAGGAAAATGAGAACATTGAAACAACCACAAAGGAGCTCGAGGCTGTAATATTATATGTCCACTGGCTAGATAGAAAAGTTTACATTGGAGAAAATTTGAGCCCAGAAATGAAAGGTAAGTTAAATAAATTTTTACGTGCTAATGCAAATTGCTTTGCTTGGTCGCATTCAGATATGACAGGTATACCACCAGAGGTGATGACTCATAAGCTAAATGAAGATCCATTACACCCACCTGTCAAGCAGAAGAAAAGGAAGCAAGGGGCTTTCAAAAATTAAGTAATCAAGGATGAGGTACAAAAACTTTTGTAAATCGGTTTAATACGAGAGGTAAAGTACTCTGATTAGAAGCTAATACTGTTGTGGTTCCAAAAAAAGAATGGGAAATGGCGAGTCTGTGTTGATTATAGTGATTTAAATAAATCTTTTCTTAAAGATTCATTTCCTTTGCCATACATAGATCAACTAATTGATTCTATCGTAGGTCATGAGCTTTTAAGTATTTTAGATACATATTCTGGTTATAACCAGATAAAAATGGACCCTCTCGATGAGGAGAAAACTTCGTTTATCACAGACAAGGGGACTTATTGCTATAAAGTCATGCCATTTGGTTTGAAAAATACTGGAGCCACATATCAGAGATTGGTGACCAAAATGTTTCAAGAGCATCTGGGAAAAACTCTGGAAGTCTACATAGACGATATGTTGGACAAGTCAACACAGACGGGGGATCATTTTTAACATTTGTGTGAGACCTTTGAAATTCTCCACAAGTACAACATGAAGTTAAATCTGGAAAAGTACGCTTTTGGCGTGGCTTCAGGTAAGTTTTTAGGTTTTCTTGTTTCTAACAGGGGTATTGAAGTAAGTTCCGGATATCAAATCTATTGAGAAAATACCAGATATACTCACGAGCAAGAAAGAAGTGCAAAGATTAACATGCAGAATAGCAGCTCTGGGAAGGTTTATATCAAAGTAATCGAAAAAGTGCTTTAAATTCTTCTCAGTATTGAAAAAGTAAAATCAGTTTGAGTGGACTGACGAGTGTCAACAAGCTCTAAAGGACTTAAAGGTGTATCTATCAAATCGACCTCTGTTAGCAAAACCAAAAGACGGAGAGAGGTTTCTCATTTACCTCGCTGTATCAGAAGTAGCGGTAAGCGCAGTATTGGTACGTGAAGATAAAGGTAAACAATCTCTAATTTATTATGTTAGTAAGTCTTTACTAGATGCTGAGACACGGTATCCTCACATAGAAAAACATGATTTAGTTTTAAATATGGCATCAAGAAAGTTACGACCTTACTTTCAGTGTCATCCTATTTATGTTATAACTGCTTTCCCACTAAGGAATATATTGCATAAACAAGAACTATCAGGTAGGTTAGCTAAATGGGCAATATAACTCAGTGAATATGATATTATATATCAGCCTAGAACCGCTATAAAATCTCAGGTGTTAGTGGATTTTGTAGCATATTTTGGTCCGAACCTTGTTCCTGAAGCAGAATAAGAGCTACAAATATTTACCGAAGCTAATCCGGTGACTTGGTCCTTATTTACTGACGGTTCTTCAAATGTTAAAGGAGTAAGTTTAGGGATTGTTTTAATTCCACCCCCGGGAGAAGTCATAAGACATGCAACTAAATGTTACCCAATTACTAACAATGAGGCAAAGTATGAAGTTGTGATTGCAGGATTGGAACTCGCACAAGAGCTTGGTATTGAACAAATTGTGATCAAAAGTGACTCACATCTGGTAGTCAATCAAATGCAGGGGACTTATGTGGAAAGAGACACGAATGCGACAATACCTCAAAAATGTACGATAACTTAGACAATTTCAGACATGGAAAGTTGTCCAAATACCCAGGGACGAAAATGCTGAAGCAAATGCGTTGGCAAATCTCGCGCTTGTCGCTGATGCAACAAATGCAAAAAATGTTGTTGGGGTACATTTGTTTCATTTAGCACTCGACCAAACCAAGAGTGAGGTAAATTTCAATAATTTACCTTCGGATTGGAGAAACAAATTGTGAACTTTTTGCAGTATGGTATTTTGCCCGAGGATAAGAAGAAATCCTAATTGTTACGGTTGAAAGCTGCTCAATATTTCTTAATTTGCAGAAATTTATATTGCAAAATATTTGATGGACCTTTAGCACGATGCCTTGGACCATCACAAACAGAATAGGTAATGAGAGAAGTACACGAGGGGCATTATGACAATCATACCGGGGGAAGATTGTTGGTAAAGACATTAATAAGGGCATGCTATTATTGGCCAAAAATAGAAGAAGTAGAAAACTTCGTCGCAGGGTGCGATAAATGCCAACGACATGCCAATAATATGCATCGACTGTCAGAACTATTGCATTCAGTCATATCATCATGGCCCTTCATGAAATGGGGGATGGACATCGTAGGGACTTTGCCTCAAGCTAAGGGAACGGTACGATTCCTGTTAATTCTAACAGATTATTTTTCAAAATGGGTAGAAGTAGGTGCCTCCTTTAAACAGGTGCGAGAAATTGATTTGGAGTCACAAAGGAGATCATCTGTGACAATGGCTCACAATTCATAGGTGCAAAAGGCACCTATTTTTTTCAAAGCTGGCAGATTAAATGAATCACTTCTGCACATTACCACTTAGTGGCTAACGGGCAAACTGAGTCGACAAATAAGGTTATCATCAACAATTTTAAACAGCGATTGGAAGAATCAAAAGGCAAATGGCCAGAAGTGTTACCAGGTGTGCTATGGGCTTACGGAACAACATCGAAAACTAGTACGGGCGAGACCCCATTTTCACTTGTGTACGGAACAGAAGCTTTAATTCCGTTACAGATAGGTGAACCAAGCACGAGGTACACACATACTACTAAAGCAATAAATGAGGAAGAATTACGAGTAAATTTGGATTTGACAGAAGAAAGGAGGGAAGCAACATTAATTCGGATGGCTGCTCAAAAGCAGATGATTGAACAATACTCTAACAGGAAAGCCAACTTGAGGTACTTCAAGATTTGGGACTTCGTCTTCAAAAAGGTATTCTGGTCAACAAAAATGACAAACGTAGGAAAGTTGAGTCCAAATTGGGAAGGCCCGTATATGGTTAGAGACATTGTTGGAAAATGAGCATACTAGTTGGAAACCATGGATGGAAAGGTGTTACCATCACATTAGAATGTAGTCCATTTGAAGAAGTATTACTTCTAAAAGAGGTTAATACCCAAGATCATGTATCATGCAAGTTTGATTTTATTTTGTTCATTTGAATTTTACTAACCATTTTAGATGATAGGCAAAAATCTGGCCCCTACCAGATGATGATGTTAGGCCCAACACGCAGAATACTAAATTATTTTCGGTCTAGGTTATAATATTTCTGTTAGAAAAAGGGTTATGCAGTCATCATCTAAAAGATTATCTCCGAGTCCCATATGTATTCCCCTTTTCAAGAAAAGGACCAAAAGTAAGTAGTTGATCTAGTGTTCGAGATTTTATGCTTCAATGCTCTAACACTAGGCAGACTATGCATATAGATGGATACACAAGGAAAGAAGATGTATACCAATAGCATGTTTAGCATGATTCAAAACCTTGAAGAAACGTTTTTCAAAGGTGTTCAATCTCGCAAAAAGGATGCATGATATTCCCACGAGCTTCTAAGTTAAGGCCATAAATTTAGTCACATAAGGATATACCAGAATTTGTAAACCTTCTACAATGAAAGCAGTTATGAAAATGTTGTTCAAACTTACTTATTTGAAAGTTCAAAAAATAAAACTTCCTCAAATTACTTCGTATTTCATATCTATTTCATATTTCATATATTTGCACCAATATGAAGATGAGACGTCATCTTTATCAGTTTTGTTAATATAAAATGGCCCTATTTTATAAAAACCCGTGTATATTAAAGTCACGATTTACTAAAGCATTTGAAATGCAAGTATAAGCTCAAAATATCAAAGAGCAGAAAGCATAATATGCAGGAAAAAAAATATTTATATCATCACCCCAAAAACAGGGGCAGAAGAGCTTCCACAAATTATCCAAAACACATGAGAATTCCAAAAAAAAACTAAAAACAAACAATTTCAACAAAAACGACAGCATGGGAAGAACTAGGGAGCATCATCCACAAGAGAAGAAGGATTAACTTGAGAAGAAGGGGGTTGAACATCGGCTTCACCAGGAGTAAGTCCATCACCATCACCCTTGGAACTTTCGTCCTTGGTTATTGAGAAGGTTTGACGCCGCTGAGTCTGCTCAATCGTCTATTTGGCCTTTTGCCTTTGCAATTTCAGCATTTAGGTCAAAACCCTTATGGCTAGCTTTAGTTAAAGTCTCGAAGCGAGTGTTCAATAAAGCCCAGCTAACATCAAGTGTTGACTTGTCTTCAAGGGCTTCGGAATCCTTCTCCCACCGCTCGATCACAGTTTTCAACTTTTCTTTTTCTATTTCTGAGGCTTCATAAGCTGCCTTCAAAGGAGTAAGAGAACTCTCAAGGAACTGAGCCTTGTCTGTAGAGGTGCGAAGGTCTTCTTGAGCCTGGGTAAGCATCTATACCAGATCACCCACGTACACCTTTTTTTTGATTAAGGAGCTCTTTCAAACTCCTTATCTCTTTAGTTACCTTGGAATGTTGTTCAGTGAAGGAGGATTCCAATCTGTCCTTGTCTTTCTCAACTTGATTGGAATAAGCTTTTAAAATAGTAGTTCGGCAGAGATCATCCTCAGTTGTTGTTCCAAAGATCCTTTCTCCTCAGCAAGAACATCTTTCTTCAGTTGAAGGCCTTCAAAATGTTCTTTCCAATTATCAACCTTGGTGCGCAACTCGACCACCTGCTGATCTGCCAAGAAATCCCTCATAAGCTCCGTACCTATCAAATTGATCTACAAAATGACAAAAAAAGAGAAGTTATGAATGAGAAAAGATTGAAAGGAAAATAAGTAAGTAAAGATATACCTCAAGGGAGGAGTGAACGATGTCATTCATCAAGGTCAAAGAACTGTGACCCTCTAGCTTCTTTCTTTCTATGGGTCCTGGCAATGGTTTTAGCCACACAACAGCTTGATCAGAGTTTTTCAACAAATTCCCACCATCGGGGACTTCTATCAAGACTTTTTTCATACTCCGCCTGCCGCTAGAAGGCTCGGCTTCTTCGCGAGGGGAAGCAATGGGGGAAACTATTGGCGTAACTGTAGGCAAAGAAACTCGGGGATTAGCAGTAGGTAACTCACGACAATGGAAGAGAGGCAAGTAGAGGCTCTTCAGAAATAGACCCGAGTTCTCCTTCACCCTCAACGCCTTGGGCAAATAACCTTTCAGCATGACTTGAGGGAGGGGTGTCAAAGTTACTAACATCTTCATCAGTGATATCCAAAGGGACATTCTCTGGCTCATCGACGAGACTAAAAGGAATTAACTTGAAGGAGGATCTTGAGAGACATGGGTTTCATCATCTGAAACCACGCACCTTCTGACACACGATTTCCTCACCAATGAACCTTCTTCGGTATCCTCTTCATCTTCAGAACCACAGGCTTTAGTAGTTTTCCTCGTGGAGGAAGATACACTCAAAATATGCTCTTGTGCAGAACTTACAGAAAGCCTCCCAGAGGGAACAAATGCGGGACTTATGCCACGAATGACATACCCTAATAAGAAAAAGTGGAAAACAGTTATATACAAAGAAAGGAAAAAGCAAAGAGGAAGGAAACCATGGGAATAAAAAGGTATCATGAGTCTTCACTTTCCATCCGAATTTATGTGAAAGAAATTCCAAGATCTTTTATCCTTGGGAGCAACAATCAATATATTTTCTACCCAAGCACGAAAATTAGGAATTTCTTCGAAAACTTCCATGGTTGCTGAAAAAATGAATATACGTTCATGTAAAGAAAATCAAGACATCAAGGAAAGAAAAAGAAAAGGAGATAAACACTTACGTGCAAAGTTTCATTTTTCAGGAAAAGGCATGTTTTCATCATCCACTAATCCACGAGTCGAGGCAGCAACAAATCGGGCATACCGGCCACGGTCACGGTTATCCTTAGGTTGAGAGAAAAGACACCTTCACGAAACAGTTTTGGAGAATAAAGGTGGAGCAAGTGACGGAAGGTAAAAGGGGTGGAAACCAAATCCGACAAGTAGCAAAGGCAAATAACTGCCCTCCATATGATGGGATTGATTTGGCAGAGGCAAACATTGAAATAGCGACAGAACTCAATAATCACTGGGTCAATGGGAGGTTTAAACCCTAACGTGAAAGGATAAGTGTAAACAAAAGAAAAGCCAACATGGTAAGAAGTGATTCTTTGATTGGCACTAGGAATCAAAACTGGAAAATCTGGTTTCCAATGGCATTCACATCGAACTAAAGAAAAAAGTCCTAGAGTGATCAGACTTGGGTAATGCTCAGCAGGGTTAAGAGATGCTATAGAAGAAACCTGCTTTTTCATAGCTTCGCGGTCTGATACGAAAGAAAACTCTGGAGGGACAATCTCACAAATTGTAGGCTCACGCATGGGTTCATTCTGATCCCTCCCCTTAGAAGAAGATCTAGGGGTTAAGAGAGCTTTAGACCTAGAAGAAGATGGTTTGATAGTACTACTTTGGGGAGTAGAACTACGAGTAGATAATGAACCTAGACTACGGAGTCTGCAACCTCTCCTACTCCTAGTAGGTGCAGTGGAAGGAGAAAGTTCCTCAATAATCACCACTTTACGAGGGTCTGGTGTTGAAGAAGACATCCTTAACAAAGGAAAATACAGGTAAGAGATGAAGAAATACAAGGAAAAGTTAAGGAGATGAATGCAAAGAAGAACGAAGAGATTTTGATAATCAAGTATGACGAAGTATTTATAAGGAAAAGCGACCGTCATCAGGGTTGATCATTATGAACTGTCATCATGAAACCGTCACTTTGTGACTGATGCAGCCGCAAACAAACTCTAAAAAAGCGCTGAAAATCACAGAACCAATCATAGTGAGACTCGTGTCTTGAGCATTAATTGAATGCAACGTATGTTGCATCGATTCTGAAAAGGCATTATGATACTCAAGAAACGGTGGCAAGGAATTCCCTCCATAAATACTTACCACTTTCCGAATATTCAGAATGTGCAGGGACTATCTGTATTGGTGGAAAAAATGCATCATATGGGGACTACCATCAAAGTGACAGAGCATGACATGTGGACTATCAATAAAGTGACAGGTAGCACTTCCAATTAGATTCATTAAAAAATTCAAGAAGCCACGGGAGAAACACCCCCGGGGTTTCTCTGGGAAAGGAACCGACTCTGACAGCTGGAAAAGAAGAAATAGGAGCGGAATGGATAAAGACCATTAAAGAGAGATGATGCATGAATATGTTATAAATAGGAAGGAAAATCGACATTAATCGTGATTATGGGAAGTCATCAATCATAAGTGCTTCCGTTGTATTTATATATGGTAACGGGTAATCAAGGCAATTAATGTCATTAACAAGCCCGAATTTATTAAGGGAACCATTATAATTATGTACTCCTATATTGTAATAGTATCTGTTTTATACATGCAATTATTCTTTATTTTATTCATAAGGTTCCAACCACAATTCTAGGAGAGATTATCAATCTACTTCGAATTTTCTTTCCTTGTCAATTGTTTCCATTATTTGTCTTATTCTTTCAATTATTGAGAAAGTGAAGTAAATTTTATTTATTAGTAATCTGATTTCTTCTTGATATTGACTTTAACCGAGAAATCTATTTTTGGGTTAAACAAACGTATGTTCGAGTTTGAATTTAGTGGCTCCTAGGACGATTTGGCACTATTTACCGAAAGCTATCAATTTGAAGATTTGAAGAGTTTATAGGATTGACCCGGAGTTGAATTTGAGGATATCAGATTCAGATTATTATTTCTAGACTTCGAATAAGTTCATATAGTGGGTTTGAAACTTGTGTGTGAAGTTTGGTTGGAGTCTAGATTGGTTAGGCTTAAATCAAACACTTGGTTGGAAGTTGAAAGTTGTTGAACTGAAGAGAAAGATTTTGATCGTTTATTTTTGGTTTTGATGTTATTCGTGGTGTTTTGAGCCCTTGGATAAGTTTGGACTAGGTATTCAGACTTGTTGGTTTGGTCCGGACCATTTTGTTGCTTGTTGGCAGAATTGGTTCTAGTGCGTCGCACCTGCGAAGGT
>AWOL01S0200167.1:0-13119 GCA_000715115.1 Nicotiana otophora | reverse complement strand
ATATCTCACTCTATCCTCGCTTTACTAAATATATTTTTTTCTCGTTGACACAATATTTATAATAGCGTTTATTGTCTTTGCAGGTTCTTACTATTGATGGTGGAATGGTTATGTAGAAATTTTCAGCTTTATTGTCTTTGCAGGTTCTTACTATTGATGGTTGAATGGTTATGTAGAAATTTTCAGCTTCCCCGTTATGTCTCCTTGATTATGCCATGCTGTAGGTATAGGTCACTCTGTCCTATCGAGAAGGGTAGACTCAGTAGTAATATCATAGGAGCAGACGGCTTCCTTTTTTCTTCCTCTTTTTTGAGTTCACTTTTCTGGTTTAGCTTGTTAGCTTTTCCCTAATTGGGGGATAAAATTTTGTAAAGAGTTGGTAGGCTTTTCCCGTTATTTTTGGCTAACTGTTGCAGAAGCAAAAATTGGGTCTTGGATTGGACGTTAGATATGTTCCGCACCATTAGTTGTTTGACTTTATTAACAAAACGTGAAATTTTTTACGGTCATACTCAACAAAGGGAAGAGTTACATTTGTGGACGGAAAAGCCAAGGAACCCTTTTAACAAGATTTTTCTTTTACTTATCGCTGCAATCTAGCACTAAACTATGTAATCATGCATCTGCCTAGCGCTAGCCATTCCCTAGTACTTTCACTGGACATATAACCAACTTCTACACGAGCAAAAGAATCTGGAATATAAATATAAGATGGCTGGCTATATTGGCCAGATCCCACAACCAAGTCTTCTGAAGAAGCATCCAAACTGGCATCAATTACAGGGAGACCCAAAGTCAATAAAAGCTCATGCTTCTCATTTGTGGACTCCCAACCCTATTTCTTCCAGTTATACCAAAGCACCACGCAAGGATTCAAAAGAAAATCACCCGCTCCAACTTGTCGATTGGCCAAAGTATTAAAGGCGACATTAATCAATCTCTCCTTCCTCCGGATCATTCGATACGGCAGGAACGCTATGTGGTTCAGTTTCTTCTTCCTCGTCGTCATCCTTTATATATAATCCTAGTTGCTCCAACGGATTACTATTTGCCTTAAATTTGAAACTGCCAAGAACATTCTCAGAATGACCAGGACTCGTTTCCTCGATGAAGCTCTCTAACTGTTCATCTGGAGCAGCTTTAAACAATTCCAGATCCTCCAAAAATCGACTGTTCTCATTGATTTCAACAGTCTTCTCCATCTGCGAACATGTGATTTATGAGTTAAACAGTGACAGTAAAAGATGATCCCGATGAATCCACCTCATCTGTCTTTACCTTCTGGAGTGCCTGACGGGCAGCTTCTCTTTCAAGTTCTCGTTTCCTTTTGGCTTCTGCAGCAGCTTCTGCATCGGCTCTTCTACGAGCCTCTTCGGCAGCCTTAGCTTCCGCTTGTAAGCGAGCTTTCTCTGAATAAGCAGATAAAAAAATAAAGAGGTGGTTTCAGAGATGTCATCGTGGAATACCGTGCATGCTAACAACAAAAAAAAACAAACCTTCACGCCTTCGCCTTTCAAACTCCTCTCTCTCAAGCTTTAGCCTTTCAGGGTCCCGCACTTCACCCTAAAATCGTAAAAACATTCTTTAGCTAAACAATAGGACACCCTGGATGAATGGAACCAAAGAATCTAACTTAACACAGGCAACCGCAAGTAAAGTTTGACAGACCTTTTCAAGGCTCTTCTCCTGAGCTTTTAGTATGATATCCGCAAACCGACCTCTTAACAAAGCTGCGCGGTAAAGCTTCTCAGGAGAGACTTGCCTCTCAGGTTCAGCACTCTCCTCTAAAAGGTTACAGCACAGGATGTGTGAGATGATGCTGCAAAACTAGTACCAGACATTTTCTTCATCTATTACCATTGCTTACCCTCTCGATGATCATCAGGCTCAGCAGAAATGGACCTTTTCTCGGAAGTCAGCAGGTCAGCCAGGGAATCTGTATGACACAAACACAAACACTATCAGCACACATACTGACCAAATATAGCTATCAAAATCTTCCCACTACCCACAGATTTATAGAAGAAAAAAAAAGCAGCTATGACAATCATGATATTTGATTCCACAGGTTGACAACCTCTAGTCTCTGGAAGATCAAGCTCATCTTCCTGCTCGGTTCTCCCCCATGAAGCCGCTGTTGCCTGCGGAAGAACAAAACGAATTTAGAAGGCAATAGAAGGCATAATAATTATCAGATAAAAAGAGAACCACATAAATAATAAAATTAGGCTACAATATTCACACCTTCTGAACAGTTTTAGGAGCTGAATCTTTACCAGCATCCGATTCATCACCAGATGAGCTTCCGGAATCTGTACCAAAGAAAGACAAATGGTAACAGTTTTAGGAAGTAACGATACATAGTGCCTTAAGTTCACAGTAAATATGGCAGTCAAGACAATACTAACGTTCCAACAGTCCAGACTTCATATAAAAGCAAAACCATTCCAGACAAATAAGAACTGTTGAACCTTCTAACATGCACTTTGAAAAGCATCTATGGCTATTCGAACTAATTCTCTCCATTAATACAGAGTGTAAAAAATCTAACCCGTTGCTGGTTAAGCGAATCTTAGACAAGTACACAATCTGATTTTTTTAATACTTTGGCTATATCCTCCCAAATAAGAGAAAAATGAGAAAAAACAAGCAAATGACGGGCATCACAATCTCTATTCAAATATATTTCTGAAATCTATTTGGCAAAAGGACATTAACCAATAGGATTAGAATATGAAAAGAGGTATGGTCCAGACACATACACATTTGAGCATATAACAAAATTTGTCACCATAGGAAGTTCACACAACAATTCAGAATAGAAGATCTAGAAACAAAGTTTAGAATCTAAAGGCCATAGCAAATAAAGCATGATTTCGTTTTGAAAGACAAATACACTTCAATTTCAAGCTCTTCAGCCAAAAAATCACACTCACTACTATGTCATTCATATAGCATGCTAAAGAGCTCTAACTTACTTAAACGTCAAACTTATAGTTATATCTGGTTCAGCCAATTTTATACAACAGGGAGACACCACACCACACTCTCATGCCCAAGCTCAAAAAAAGGGAGATGAAACCCAAGAGAACATACCATATCAAAGTAGTATCAAGTTAAGAATTTCTCATTACCTACATTACCTAGCTAGCCTGCAGGAAAAATTCACAAGGACTTTCTATTACCTAGCCAGAAGAAATACTACATTTTCGCTGGCCTACTGACTTATCATGACAGCAGCAAGGTGCTTCAGTGTCAAAATGTCAAAGTACTAATGCCAAGTTTTATTTCTTATTCACAAAAAGGTTCGGCAGCATGAAAGAACAAGGGGGAGCAGAAAGCTTCTAAGCTTCACATGGGAATTACTCAAGTGGCAGAGGTTCAAAACTGATGAGCAAGATGTTTCTTTAATCAAGAAAAAGAAAAATTGCTGAGCAAGATGTAAAATAAACTTCTTTGTAGAAGTTGATTTCTCAAATAGAAAGAGCAATCCAGTTATTTCTCTCAATGTTTATGTTTATCTTCTTTCTTATTTGTATTACACTTTGACACCTTTCTTAAATTATAATTCAGAATAGTGAAACATCCTACCATAGATATGTCCTTTCTACAAGATGCTGCTACTATAAGCAAAAAGTGATACCTTTTGAAGAAAGTCAATATAAACATGCATTTGATGAGTAGTATTTAACATAAAATTAACACCCTATTCCGTAGGTCATTCATTTATGCACCAAAAGTCTCTGTCATTGCACCAGTCCATTCTTGAACTCCTCTGATTTCCTTCTACATTTTACGCCTCCTATTCCCACAATTAGTTTGATCTCGTAAATTATCACCATATTTCATTAACCATAAAAAACACCTCCATCTTGGATATAAGAATATCCCAGCCACATCAACCTTCTGATACCCTATTTACTTCAGAACACAATATATATATATATATATATATATATATATATATATATATATATATATATATATATATATATATATATATATATATATATATATATATATATATATATATATATATATATATATATATATATATATATATATATATATATATATATATATATATATATATATATATATATATATATATATATATATATATATATATATATATATATATATATATATATATATATATATATATATATATATATATATATATATATATATATATATATATATATATATATATATATATATATATATATATATATATATATATATATATATATATATATATATATATATATATATATATATATATATATATATATATATATATATATATATATATATATATATATATATATATATATATATATATATATATATATATATATATATATATATATATATATATATATATATATATATATATATATATATATATATATATATATATATATATATATATATATATATATATATATATATATATATATATATATATATATATATATATATATATATATATATATATATATATATATATATATATATATATATATATATATATATATATATATATATATATATATATATATATATATATATATATATATATATATATATATATATATATATATATATATATATATATATATATATATATATATATATATATATATATATATATATATATATATATATATATATATATATATATATATATATATATATATATATATATATATATATATATATATATATATATATATATATATATATATATATATATATATATATATATATATATATATATATATATATATATATATATATATATATATATATATATATATATATATATATATATATATATATATATATATATATATATATATATATATATATATATATATATATATATATATATATATATATATATATATATATATATATATATATATATATATATATATATATATATATATATATATATATATATATATATATATATATATATATATATATATATATATATATATATATATATATATATATATATATATATATATATATATATATATATATATATATATATATATATATATATATATATATATATATATATATATATATATATATATATATATATATATATATATATATATATATATATATATATATATATATATATATATATATATATATATATATATATATATATATATATATATATATATATATATATATATATATATATATATATATATATATATATATATATATATATATATATATATATATATATATATATATATATATATATATATATATATATATATATATATATATATATATATATATATATATATATATATATATATATATATATATATATATATATATATATATATATATATATATATATATATATATATATATATATATATATATATATATATATATATATATATATATATATATATATATATATATATATATATATATATATATATATATATATATATATATAAAGGGTAAACAAGAACTGAAAGTGATAGGGAGGGAATCCATAACGCATGTAGCCTTTTCCTTGTGATGAAAACTGGAAGATGTAACTTCTAAGAGCTTACCAGTTGTAAAGTCAATCCTACATAGCAGATACAGAGAAATACATATTTGATACATACCATACAGTGGGGAAACATGATCAATAAATGAGAGGAAGGGCATCCACGATCTCAGTACCCTTTTCCTCATGACAAAGAGAAGCGCAGATTTTTAATGGTATAGCAATAGAAACTCATGGTGGCAAAGACGAGAAGTCTGGAAAAAGTTCGAAAGCCGCCATGTCATATTTTGCTGAAAACGAAAAACAAGCAGGATGCAGTAGACCTCTCCTTGTGCTTAAACTGGAGCATGGTAGCCTCTAATAGTTTGGTTCTTGTGACAAGATCTCTGGAAATAGTTCCAAAACGCGTGTAGAAATGTCAAAGAGAGGGAGAACAGTAGCAGTGTACATATGGAGTCAATGGTAGGTTTGATGATGGAGGGAGAACAGGACAGGATCTTTTTTTTGGCTGCTCGCACTACCCTCCCCAGACCCCACCTTGTGGGATTACACTAGGTTTGTTGTTGTTGCTAGCACAATTCTATGCACAAACACTTCAGACTCTAGGCATCGAGAAATTACTCAACATATTAGCATTTACAAATTAAGGTGGGAGGCAATTGTAAGAAATACAGTGGTTGTAGATTCTATCATCAAACCAATTAGAAAAACAGGGGCATACAGGTCATAGAAAGAATGAGCAATATAAACAAACATCCTCTCTTATTTTTTCCTTTTGATAACCAAGAAATCCCCGACGGTCATGTGGCACACAATTTCAGAACTCAGTGGATAACGGGCCTTCCCCTCTACCCTTCTCCACCCCATCCTCTGGTAAACATACGGAAACCAGCTAAAAAGATCTAAATATCAAACCCCTAGACCGACCCATGGATGAAACTCTAGTGGAATAAATGAATAAATTAGTGGATATCAAGTATGTAACGCATGCAGACTTTTCCTGAAAATGCAAAAACAAGTCAAAATAAAGGTCATAGCTGAAGTACTTCTCTTCTCGGGTGTCCCATTATGGGACGAGACAGTGAGCATGCATGGATAAAAGGAACAACTTCCTATTATTTACAATGAACAAAATTAGTAATAAACATGCAAAAAGGTCACAAGTTAGGAAAACGTTCTTAATAGCACGAACCACAAGATGAAGAGTCAGAATCACTACTCGAACTGCTTGAACTACTGCATTTATTGCTCCTGCGAGCTCTATCCTTCTCAATCTCCACAGGTGGGAAGCTTGAAGCAGGTGGATCATTCCCACCAATATCCACTTCCTCATCTGCTGGATCATTTCCTGTATAAAGAACGAAAACACAAAAAAGGGAAAACGGAAGAAAAAAAGAAAGACCAAAGGATCAGAAACCAGAAACTCTGGCAAACATACTATATCAACTGAAAAGCTCAAATTCTTCACATCTACGGATTAAACTCACCTTTGCACAGTTGCATGGATGAATTGCTGAATCCAGACTCATCGTGAAGCTGCAGAACAACAAAAAATATGACATTATAATTTGCACACAAGGAGGATTTACTACTGTAATGTAGCATATGAAGCAGCACATTAGGCATCCACATAACTGTATTTACCTCCATCTCACAGGGTTCACCTTTTGCCTGCTTTTTCTGTTTTTCCAGTAGATACTCATCCAAAAGCTTCCGTAGCTCGTACAAGATATCATCATTAAGAGCATCAAGATCAATCTCGATCTCGTCTTCACTGACTTGACTTCCATTGAAGCTTTTTTCTCTCAAGAAATCAATTATACTTTCAGGTAATTCAGCCAGTAAAGCTTCAATCTCGGCAGTGAGTTTATGCTTATCAACATCACTCATGACTCGCTTTACGGGCTCTGGTGTAACCTTGTTGTCCAGCGGAGCAACTTTCTTTTTCTTTGAAGGCGGCATTGCTAGAGGAGTATCAGTTTCAGTTTCTAGGATAACACTCGACTTAGAAGGTAAAGGTTCCTCTTCTATTATAGGAATCTTCTTTTCTAAGGGTTTCCATCTAACCTCGAAAAATTTACCAAGTGTTTGAGCCATGAAATGAACATCATTTCCTGGCGGATTATATGTCATTGCATTTTTAAAAGTGAGCCTCACATCTGCGGCAAACTGCAAAGGGCTCAAATATTCTCCGGAATGTAACTTTGATTTGACGGTCCCTAGGTCCATTGGTTGCTTAATAACAGTGAAATAGTCGGGGATTTTTAACTTTACGACATCAACTGGAGTATTAAAGACCCAACCATGCTGATGTGACATCAGTCGGTTTAGCAGTGTCTCACACTGTTTCATCAACATGACAGTGCTGGTATCTGAAGGGACGGCCTGTTTCATTGGCTTAGGCCGCTTAGCTCCTGATCCTTTAGTAAGAGGTCCATTTCTTCCCAGCGCAGCCTTTTTCTTCCCAGGAGGCACCACTGCTTCAGTCAGATACCTCTGAGATATCTCCGATCCTGACCTCCTCTGCCCATCGGTGCAATTCTGAATATCGCTAGCAGGTGAATGAACCGAAATATTAGAGTCGACAGAAGCAATTTTCTTCTGCAGTGCCCTGATTTGTTCAAGTTCATTCCTCAACCTAATTCCCAAACCTCTTCTCTCAGAACGTGACATCTTGGACAACGACATTACTTGAATAGGTACACCAAATCGATCATAACCATCAGCATTCAAACAAAAGGATTTCCTTTTAGGTGCACAAGAGTCTTCCGAAGCAGTCCTTTCAGTATCAACCCGTCCTGAGCTCCCAAAACCCTCCGATTCTGCCATTGTCTCAACAGCATTGCAAAAATCTGGCACAATCTTAGTCGCGTAACCCTTAAAAACCTTGCGAGATTTTCCCATCATATCACCTGAATCCTTTTTAAACAACTTCTTGGATTCTCTCTGCCCAATGTAATCTATTGGAACAGTAGGTGCCATGTGGATAACCCCCCAAGTCTGCACATATCAACTATTTCTTCTCAACATTTTGATCCCCTCAAATTACACACAAACACGCCAAGTTGACAATTATGTAAGATATCAATAGCATTGGTGTATGACAACTTTCACCATTTCGCACAATGCAGAGTTCAATTAATTCGTCGTTTTCCCCTTTGTTCAAGATCCAGGTTTAAGACTTGCCTTGTGATAGCTCAGAATATATTCACATTCATTTCCTGTATAGTAACTCAATCACAGAATTCTGATTTATTCTGGGTTATGAAATTAACGAATTGGGAATAAATAAAAGAATAACAGATTTAGAAAAACCCTAAAATCAAATCAAATTCCCTTCATTCAGAGACAACCCCTAAAGAAAAAGATCCTAACTTTTAATTAAAGCCCTAATTTTTTTAAACTAAAAGGATAAATTAAGACAACCCAAGAAGAATCCAATTGAAAACCTGGATCTCCGCAGATAAAGGCCTGAGATCTTATCGGTTCGGGTCGACCCACCAACCCTAATCAAGGACCAAACCCTAGAAGGTAAAACCCTTCTATGCTTACGCTTGTGAGTTGCGAAATAAATATATAAAGGCACAAGATTTGGAAAAGAGGAAAAGCTAACGCTAGAGAGAGAGATGAAATGAAATATATAAAGAGAGAGAGAGAGAGAGAGAAAGAGAGTACTTACGAGATTGTCTTGTTGGGTCTCTTGATGCCACCCCTCTACTTAAAGGTAGTAATTTGCAGCCCACCCTAGCCCGCCGCTCGTTAACTAATCTAAACCGTCAGTTTTTCCTCTTTATTTGATCGGACGGTTTTCGTTAATTTTCTATACAGACCGTCAGATTCAGACTCGCGGCTATGATTGTTATTGGCCACTCTTTTCAGATCTGTCAAATTGTTTTCCAGTTGGGTTAATATATCAATCTTACGCGGCAATCATTCATTTAAGAGGTACTCTATATTTCACGCGCGCCGAAGGAAAATGTGTTACACTTGTAATAGCATTTGTTTGGTTATTAAGGATCAATATAGTTTAGGCAAAACCAAAATTAAATTTTCGAATTTAATTTTTATATATTTTGTTTTTCGGTTTGGATTTTCGAATATCCATCCAAAACTTGTATATCTTATATTTAGATCAACACATTAGACATTAGTCCATATACCTTGTATTAAGTGTAATACCCTACAACTTTTTAGATTTTATTTATGTCCATAATACTCCCTCCGTTCCAGTTTATTTGAACTTATTTCTTTTTTGGTACGTTCAAAAAAGAATGATCTATTTCTAAATTTGGAAACAACTTAACTTAAGCTTTCAATTCTACCCTTAATGAGAAGCTTTTATAACCACACAAATACTCTGGACCCCTTTTTAATTTGTTTAGAACCATAAATTCCAAAAGTCTTCATTTTTTTCCTTAAACTCCGTGCCCAGTCAAACAGATTCACATAAATTAAAACAGAGAGAGTACTTTTTAGTTACACATATTTTTACTATGTTTGGACATGTTAATTCTCAAGCCCTTATTTGTTGCTAGGAATTTCACTTATAATTATTTCTTTGTTTGCGTGAATACTTATTTGAATGATTGTAGTGAAATGTATTATGTAGGAAATCTTACATTAATATTTAATTTAGATGTTAACTTTTGTAAGAAGAAGAAGAAGCAGCAGCAGAGCAGCAACTCAACTTATATACTTAAAATTGAAAACTCAAAATAACAAAATGATTAATCCGAAATTGAACTTGAAAAAATCGATCATTCCAAGCTTCTTCGGATTTGATTTGAATTTTATAAATTCGAAAATCTAATACGATATTTTCACAGCCAATCTGAACTACCATAATGCATGTCCCTAGTAATAAATTTTAAATTTGTGACTTTAAATATATAATAATATTTATATTGTCATAAAAAATTTATTAAGGACAGAATGAAAAAAATGAAATTAATTTTTTTTAAATCAAAAAATCTATTATTCTTTTTTAAATACATAAATAAATATAGTGTCACATAAATGAAAACACAAGAAATGGATGAAACTAAATTTCATTAAGGATAGAATGAAAAATATGAAATTAATTTATTCAAATCGAAAAATACATATTTTTAAGAAATGGATGAAACTCGCGAGTTTACAATTGAGTTTTTGTCAGCGAGTTGTTGCCACTTCATGCTTGAGAAGAGGGGTTTGGCCGTTGGCGTGTATGTGAACGCCGTACAATTTCGGAGGCTGGTAGATATTTGACCATTTACCGCCATGTGACGCTGCAAGTGGGTCCAATGTAAGTAGCCACGTGCGCCAATTTTTACTAAAACCCATTTACTGTTGAGTTTGTGAATTCGGCCGCCAGCATTTATCTTGGACTTTTTATGTTCAAATTAAGGTTTGTTCAATTGAGGAAAAGTACATTATGGGCCGGGCCTCGAATGTTTCTATTCTTGTAAACAAACGTTTTCCAGACCCAATCTATGAACGAATTAGTGATGTAGTTGCTTGTGCGTGTAAAGCGTAAATTGTTTACCCGTAAAACGATACAATTAAATTTATTACGTGATTTATACAAGCGAACTGATTTGATCCAAAATGATAAACAAATTGGATTAAAAATAAGACTTAGCGTTGAAATCAAAGGGAATGGCAGGTCTGGCTCCGGGAGCGATGCTTTCGAGGATAGAAATAAGAGCAATATAAAACATAAAGTAAAGTTGTATTATTTAGCTTGAGAATAGAATGTAGCATAAGTTTTTTCAAAGATTTCGTTCTTCTACAATGGTTGTTGAAACTGCTATTTAAAGTTATACCTAGGAAACAAGATCCTAGGATGAAACCCCTCTTAAATGTCAATAAATGGGGTCATTGATGAATATGTAACTACATGCCATGAATGCAAAAATTCTCTGCAGCGGCTGCTTATTTAATACTAGGGAATATTCTTCATTAAATATCATATGGTGACAAACATTCAACCTGCTCATGTTGATTATGCTCCCTTCAGGGCCTATCCGATGTCAACTGTAGCTATTGTTCCAGGTATTGGTTCTTACTTGATTTTTCTTTCGCATCATTTGATTATTTAATATAAACCGATTTTACCCTATACAGATAGTCTCTCTACTTTTCGGTGGCATATCTTTGTGTCACCGGGAAGTTGGTAAAGATCCCTTTCCTGGCGGGAAATCTTCTAAAAACCTTCTGAACATTCTCTGACGCTTGACAAGACGCATGTCTTCTCACATTTAATACCCCGAACACATGTTGCCCCACGATTCAGCAATATTTTTGCCGGTTCTAGAAGCAATCATGACCACGATTTTAGCCGTCTATATCTTTACTTATACTCATCATTTTACCTCTTTAACTTCTAAAATTTAATACGTTCTTTTATCCTCTTTGCACTTAAACTCCTTCTGCTTTCATCTCTCTCCGGTTTTCTTCAAAAAACTCTATCATATTCTTACTAGTATGGCTTCTTTTACTGAATCTTTTAAGAACTCTAGTCTTATCTTTGGTGGAGGCACAAAGAGAAGCAAAGATAAAGAGGTTGATGTTATTGTTGATCCTCTTACGGTAAGCACCATCATACCCAAACACTTGAGCACCGTTAATGACTTCCAAGAGAACTTCCCTTCTACGAATCCTCGAACTTGGGCTGTTAGCAGGGATCCTTCTTCTATTCGCCCTTCTAGTATTCCTTCTGTGAAGGAGGATTGTAACTTCCCAGTCCTAAACATCATTGCTCCTGACCTGGTGGAGCATGTTACATTCACCAAGAAAGGTTTTATATATGTCTATACGTACCCTTTCACTTTGGGCCCATTTTCTTTAAGTGGGGGACTTGACCCTGTGATCTTGGAGTTATGCCATTGGTACTAGGTCTGCTTGGCACAAGTAGGCTCTTATGTGTGGCAAACGGTGGCTTGTTTGCGCCGGTTGTGCTCGGAGACGGGGAAAACCCTAACTCTAGCACACATTATAAATCTTTACTCCCCCAAAATCTTTCGTGGGGGAGTAATAAATTTCAGTACACGTGGTCACCATGCCTTACTTACCAGCATGGACGATGATAATGATTGTGGATGGATAGAACAGTTTGTCATCATTGCTACTAGGGATATCACCCCGGCCACAACTCCATCTTTTCCTGAATTATGGAGTCGTTCACTTAAGTTTGTAATCTACTCATCTCTTTTTCCGTAAAAAGACTGTTCTCTGCCATTGCTAACCCTTTTATTTCCGTTATTTCAGCTACTCGGTGGACACGACCAAGGGTTGAAGGCCTGGACCAATAGGTTCAGAAGATTCTGGATATTACTACGCCAAAACTCCGTCGGTGGAAGGAGATGGCCCCCAAATACGAGTGGAAGGCCAAGAACCACGGTAAACTGAGTCCTTCTACCTTACGCCTCCGTGTGTACATAATAAATTTTACTAACCATATCCTTTTGTTTGCTTCAGGACTCCCGCAGGGCACTGTTACCTACCCCAAAGTCGAGGTTTTGGCCGATCTTGTGGACGATGTGAGATTGCTGCAGGATGCTCTTACTCGGAGCGGTGCCCTCGGGGCTGCTTCCGATACA
>AWOL01S0200146.1:13835-31953 GCA_000715115.1 Nicotiana otophora | reverse complement strand
AGCTTGAACACAAAGCCATGTGGGCTCTGAAAAGGTTAAATCTTGGCTGGGCTGAAGCTGCTAGTATGAGAATGACACAACTCAACGAAATGGAAGAATTCTGTCTCCATGCCTATGAGAGTGCAGCCATGTATAAGGAACGAATGAAGTTTGTTCATGACAAGAAGATCTTAAAACGGGAATTCAAATTTGGTGACTTGGTCTTGCTCTTCAACTCGAGACTCAAGTTATTTCTGGGCAAACTCAAATCCAAATGGTCTGGCCCATTCAAATTTGTGAATGTGTCCCCTTACAGTGCTATTGAATTAGAGTCGGAAAACGGACTTTTCACTTTCAAAGTAAATGGACAACGGGTTAAGCATTACCTGGGCACAACAAGAGACAAGCACTTGATAGAGAAAATTGCTCTCAAGGATAGTCCGACCCCCACCACTGAGTAGCCCAAAAGGGGACCAACATCATCGTGCCGCGATGTTAAATCAAGCGCTTCTTGGGAGGCAACCCATGTGTGGTAAATTATTTTATTATTTTTTTAGTTGTCAGTGATTGAACTAGTTGACGTGTGTATTAGAGTGCAGGTAGCCCAATTTACCATGAAAAAGAGTGCAAAGACTAAAGCAAACAAATGGTGGATCAGGGGCTTTCGGCAACTATGCTGTTGCATAATGACTTTGCGAACCGCATAGTTATTACAAACATGGTCAGAGAATTTGGGGACATTGGGTTTGAAAACTGCAGTAAGAGTTCAAGTTATGCGGTCCCCATAGAGGTTATGCGACCGCAAAATGCATCGCAGAATAGAGGTAAAATAACTCAGCTCTAAACGCATCGCATAACACATATGCGACCGCATAATGTGTTATACGACCACTTGCCCACCGCAAAACGTCCAGGTATAAATCCCTAATCCTTCGCATACTGTCAACCCCACTCGCACGCAAATACTTAACAACTCTCACAAAATCAAAAAAAAAACACAAAAAAAAGAAACGAAAGAAAAGCCAAAAATATTTTAATCACGCACACAGATCACATATCAAGGATCGGAGTTAAGGAATTTACCTTGCTCATAACTCAGATTTCATCTTTGTCTTGCTCCGATATATGGTATGTGACTCTTTCACTTTTGTTTTCATTTTTATTTTTATTTATCTTATTTTTCTTGTGGATTCATTTCATAATGTCCATCATTTGAAATCCATATCTCGTTTTTGTTCTCAAACATGTGCGGTGGGTACCTATGTGGGCGATTTGTGGTTAAATATTTGCATGTGAGTGTAGGGAATTGTGTAGGTGGGAGGCTTGACCATTGTTGACCGAAGAAGATGATATTTGCAGCACGCATAATTGGGTTGTGATCCGTAAAGTCATCGCAAACAAGACTCTAGAAGACCTAGTGATCTGAACTTATGCGACCGCTTATGCGGTCGCAAAGGTGTTTTGCGGACCGCATAGCTACCGTAAATACAATCAGTTAAACTACCTTTCATGTGTGCAAATCTGCGAACCCTTTGCGATCGCAAAACTAGTTTTGCGGTGGTTCTTGCGATCGCATAATCCCTTAAGTCTGGGGTGTGAAATTCTGCGATAAGTTTGCGGTCCGCATAGTGGATATGCGACTGCATAACCCATCTCATAAGTTGTTTATCTATGTTATGTTTCCTCAACATTCTTTTTTATGCTATTCCCACCACTCACACACTGTTTTATTACAGGAATGGCACCAAGGAAATCTATTGCAGCACGATCACCACCTGCTCATGGGAAGAAAAGAGCTGCTCCGAACCAACAAGCACAACAGTATAAGCGTCAACGACCAGAAACCACCCGCAACACTGCTGAGCACTCCTCCTAGTCTGAAGAAGAGGGGGAACAGACAGACATCCTACCATCAGTTGACCTGCAAGCTAAAGCAAGGCGGAAGAGCGAGGAAGATTTGAGGTTTGGGGTCCCAAGATCATGGAACCTATACAAACAGGGGATAAAAAGAGAAATATTCTCGAGGAGAAGCAGTTAAGCCTGAATGGTCTGAAAGAGAACTACCCCCACATAATTAAAAATATTAAGAAGAGGAAATGGGGATTTTTCACGGATGCCCTAGATGACTACAATCAAACAATTGTGAGGGAATTCTATGCTTCCTATGCTGCCTCAAGAAATGCTGAGCAAAGGCGGAATAGGATATTTTTGGACTCCGTTCTTGTTCGAGGGTTCAGGTTCTCTGTGACGCAGGCACAATCAATGATCTATTCTTTGAGGACTGGTCATTAGGCACAGCTGAATATGATGCAAAAGTAACCAACAAAGACAACGAGCGTGCTTGGATAGCATCTGTCATAGCAAAGGGAACCCCCTCCTAGATTGACCCGCGCCACAAGATTTACAAACGGGATTTCACCCAGGAAGCCCGATATTGGCTCAGCTTTGTTTGCTCCCGTCTGATGCCGACTAGGAATGAGACAGACATCAACATTGAAAAGGCCCTCATAATTTCATGCATCATGTCAGACATCAAGATTGATGTGGGACACATTATCTTCAAGGAGCTGGACAGGGCAAACCAAAAGCAAACCTCTCTTACTTTCCCATGTTTGATCACGGCTCTTTGCAAAGCTGTAAGCGTTCCACCTGTCCCGAAACATGATCATATAGAGAAGGCTCTCCAGTGCATTGACATCACTCGTCTAAGTGATGCAGTAGGCAAGGAAACAAACATCCAGCTCGAGACCTCATTCCATCATGCATCCGACTCACCAGCACCTGCTCTCTCATCAATGCCTGACACTCATGTTGCCCCTGCTGCTCCCGCTGATTCCTCACCCACTCCTCAGCCTCAGCAAGTAGTGCACAACCATCTTTTTCCTTTCTAGCTATCGCAAAGCTGGGTCTACTAGCTCAGTATGCCAGCGCCAAGGTAGACCGGCTGACAAAGGAACTACCAAAACTCATCAAGCAAGCATTGGGTCCCACTAAAGCATCAATGAGTGCACTTCAACAACAACATAAATCATATGAAGATTGCCTTATGCACTTTGAAGTGCGACTCGAAAAGGTCGAGCAAGATGAGGTTGGAGATATGCCACAGCTTAAGACAGATGTTGCTAAGCTGAAAACAGAGCTGCACAAGCTGCAAAACTTAGAGTTTGATTTGACTTCTCTCCTTCTGGAGGGTGGCGAGCAGGGCACAAGCACCTCCATTCCGGGCCTAAATTTGGACTTCTCCAACCGCATGATAGACCCGGAGGCATAGGGTGCAGAAACTTCAAAGACTCCAGCTGCCATTGTCCACATTGACACTCCTTCAGAGGAGGATTCTGGAGAGTCGGAAGGAGAATCAAATGACAGAGCAACTGAAGATGAGGAAACCGATAAGGAAGCATTGGAAAAGGAAACTGAGGGTCAGCGGGACTATAGGGTTAAGCAGGTGGCGGCTTCTTAGAGGATGCTTCTACATAGGCTCAGGCTCCAGAGGAAGCAGATGTGCAGAAAGAAATTGCACATTCACTTGCTGACATGGTCGCCAGGGCACATCCAGCTACGACACAGGCATCACCGGGAGAGTCCAGCAGCTCCCAAACTCCTATTTCAGCCACACAGTAGGTGGAGCTTCTTGCTCCAGCCTCAGTGACAACTACCACAGTTGCCCAGCATGCTCCAGATCCTTCGAGTGCCCAGGGCGCCTCAGGAAGCCCCTAAACTTTTCTTTTCAATTTTTATGCATTGGGGTCAATGCATGATCTTTGAGTTGAGGGTGGGTAGATATTTTGTGTGATATTTTGTATGAAATCCCTTTTCTTTAATAGCATAGACTGGTAGCTAGTAATAAACCCCCCTTGGTTTTTCTTCGCCAGGTTCGTTTCCAGGGGTGTAATAGTAGAACCATGGAGCATTTTGACTTGTTTGGTGTGATTGTATAGTTTCAAGCATGTAAGGAAATATTTGGTGAATAATTGGTACCCTTCCTTCTTTGACTTTGTATAGTTAGTCATTCTGGTGAACTTGAGGCTCGCTCTTTGACTTTATGTTTACTCAGAATCTTACATATCATGTGATAAAAGCTGTGAGTTGCCTTGCATTCACTTGAGGGCTGAAACTATGTTGAGTCGAACAGTTCATGTGTCGTGAGTGAGTGAGGATTTGTGTAAATAATGCACATGCTTAACTTGTAATGTCAAGAACTTTCCCGATTGGTTTCTTTGTGCAAATCTCAGGCTATTGGTTGGGTGCTGAGATGATCTTAGGCTATCTTTGTGGCTGCTAGCTAATTTTGACCAAAACTTGACCTCCCCGTACATAAATTACCCTAGTTACCCTTGTTGAACATTTAACCTTTTTCTTTGGCCACCACATTACAAACCTTTACCCTATGGTAAAATAATTCCTTCTTTTTGAACCTAACCCTCCTTGAACGAGTAAGAACGAGGCTAAAAGCCTAAGTTAGGGGTGTTGGTACAAAGTGGAGATTGGAAAGGTAAACACTGTATGTAGAAGAAACAAATATGGTTACTCAAAGTTGTATATATATGAAAAAACTCAAGCTCCAAAAATAAATGCTTTTATATATATATATATATATATATATATATATAAAAGAGAAAAGAAAAGAGAAAAGTTGAGTTTTGTAGAAAATTGATTAAACACTTTGAGGTGATTCATTGTCGGTAACTCGAGGTTGATCAATGCTATGTAGTAAAGAAGCAAAGTATACGTAGAGTTCAAGGAGGGTATAGCCACGAAGCTCCCAGATATTCATCCAACCTGTCCCGAAACCTACATTACAACCTGTGAAAAGTCCCAAGTGATCTTCAGCCAATCATTCATGAGATAGGAACAAGTTAAAATAAGGGCAAGCATATGGACTGATACTTGTAACATGTAGCTTTCGTTCCGTGTGAAAGAGTGTTTGATTATATCCCCTATAAATATGTGAGTTAGGGATTTTCTTTGTTATGAACGTGCATGAACTACAAGATTTAACAGAATTTAGGTCCTTGAAGTAGAATACGAGTGCACTTAGCTGTGAGTAACATTTTGTTAGTTTGGTTGAGGCTCAAAGTTTACAAGTTGATTGGTCGCATTGGTAAGTGATATTTGTATTCCATGAAGGGTCCATAAATGAAGTTACATGCTTGATTAACTGACAGTTAATAACATCTACGGTCACTACTATTAGTGAATTGTCGGTAAGAGTTTAGAATAGGATAATTTTTGTTCGAGTTGCTTGAGGACAAACACAAGTTGGGGGTGTTGATGTGCCGTAGAATTTCGGCACATTTGATACCAATTACATAGACTTTAGCTCATATTTCAATGTATTTTTAGTTAATTGTTATGAAGTTTTGGTGTTTTGCAGTGCATGAGGCTTGAGGACCCAAAAACATGAAAAAGAAGTCAAAAAGCCATCAAAGGGCAAAAATGATGCAAGTATGCAGTCGCATAAAGCATATACGGACCGCATACCCATCGCATACTGAAGCAGATTGTTGGCTAACTAAAGAAAAAAAGATGCGACCCATTATGCGGCCGCATAACTATTATGCGGACCACATAGTGATCGCATAACTGAAATCAAGAAAGCTGAGAAGCACTTATGCGGAGGAATATGCGGTCGCATAATGTATATGCGGACCGTATAATTGGAATGCGATGAAGAGCTGGGTTGGATACATGAGATTATGCGATGATTTTGAATAATATGCGGACCACATACGTGATCTGCGACCACTATGCGTCATAAACTATCTGCAGGGTTACTTTTGTCCAATTTTGGCTCCGACTTTTAGCCCACTATAAATAGATTTATTAGGATTTTTGTGGGGCAGCTAAGTCAGCAAAAGAGATTACTTTTAGAGCATTGAATGCACCATTGTTTTGGAGATTTTTGAAGGAAGAATCTTGTATCTTTGTAAGCTTTATGACTCTATTTATTGCTTTGTTCTTAGATTTCAGTATGAGTAGCTAGTTTTAATTACTACGGTTGTGGACCCTAAATGGGTGTAATATTAATGGGTATTTACCATTGAATATATACATAATGGTTGGTTGATATTTATTCAATTCTTATGCTTCATGTGATGTTAGTGGTTGCAAACATTAACTAATTCCATTTCACTCTATCTTCACTTGGAAAAGTGGGCTAGGGTTTGGTAGAATTGAATACCAAAAACTCAAGGCTTTAACCCTTGTTTAATGGAATCGCCTAGGAATAAGTGGGTTCTCTTTGGCATAAGTTGGTTATTTTCAATCGCAACTCCTTCCTTGGACCGCTATTGTGCCTAATCTTCCTACCCTTGCATATTTTACTTAGTCAACCCCTTTTGAGACTTTAAACCTTTTCTTTGGCAACCATGTTACAAACTATCGCTCTTTATTGATTTTCTTTTGGCACCCTACCTCTTTAAGTACTTTGAAGTATGAACATAGGCTAAAAGCCTAAGTTTGGGGGTGAAGGGTGGAAAAGTTGTGATGTGGAACTTGCTTAAAAGGTGAAAGATGATATAAAAAAAACATTTCGAAGAAAGGGTGACAACGTTCTTGAAGGAAGTGTACTTTGATTGTTGAAAAATTGTAGTGCTTAGGGAGGTTTTGAGTCACTCTCCCAAATTGTGCCCTACTTTAACTAAAAGCCTAAACTACAACCCTTTTAAGTCCTAATTGATTTTGAACCAAGTTTGTCTATATTAGTGGAGAAATACATGAAGGGCAAGCCTATGGTACTACTTGTGTGCATTTGAATATCTTTGTGTGAGAGAGAGAGTTAATTCTTTCCATTTGATATCCCATGTACGTGCTGAATTGCAATTTATGAGTTGGGGATCCTCTCTTTAAAGTGTAAGGGCACATGAGATTTGAGTTATGAATTTAACTCCATTTTCAATTAGGAGGAATGAGCGAGGGAAGATAATTGTAATAGAGAGGCAAATGTTGAAGCTTTAGTGTCATGACTTGGTTGGTACTTTGATTAATTTAGTGTATGAGCACTTGAATTGAAATAAAATTTGTGAGTAGTTGGTGATTCATATGCTTTGGATTAATTATTGGTAACAACCGAAGCCATTAGATTGTGCTTAAGTGAATCCTTTTGACTTGCAATGATGTTTGGTATGCCATTGAGCTTGATTGGTAATTTTATTTAAGGATGTTCTTAGTTGTTGAATTGCTTGAGGACAAGCAATAGTTTAAGTTTGGGGGTTTGATAAGTTGGTATTTTACCCACTTATCTCTTCTTAATACTTAGGCTTTTGTATGATTTTGTTGAGAAACTAAGGCATTTATTGAGGTTTATTAGCATATTTCAGGTATCAAGTGATTTAGAAGTGATGGTGAAGAAACCAAGTGAAAACGAGTCAAAAAGAATCTAAAATGGACAAAGGAAATCTGCCTAGTGAATTACCCTTCGCGAACGCGAAGAGTTAGATGCGAACGCAAAGCATCAGGACAACGAGCCTT
Organism: Nicotiana otophora; assembly: GCA_000715115.1. NCBI lineage: Eukaryota > Viridiplantae > Streptophyta > Magnoliopsida > Solanales > Solanaceae > Nicotiana > Nicotiana otophora. Next base: position 24,504 of record AWOL01S0200146.1, on the reverse strand, counting down.
CGCAAACGCGAGATGCTGTACGCGAACGCAACGCGAAGGGTAATTCACTGGGCAGATCTCCTTTGTCCATTTTAGCTTCTTTTTGACTCGTTTTCACTTGGTTTCTTCACCATCACTTCTAAATCACTTGATACCTGAAATATGCTAATAAACCTCAATAAATGCCTTAGTTTCTCAACAAAATCATACAAACGCCTAAGTATTAAGAAGAGATAAGTGGGTAAAATACCAACTTATCACTAGGCAAGCAGACAACTCGGACATTTCCAACACTTTCAAATTTAAAATATACTAAAAGAGGTTTAAATAAGTAAACATCTCATAAAAACTGATAAAAACTATTACCACTCGATACAAAAGTTTCCCAAAACTAGGGTGTCACTGATTACATGAGCATCTATACAGTACTAAATTCGATACACTATCTAAGAAATGCAGAAACTGAATAAGTAAACTGAAGGATAGGGGAGGAGAGTCAAGGTCTGCGGACGCCAGGGCAGCTACCTCGAAAATCTCCGAATGACTGAACTCTGAGACTCAACAACCACCGTGCCCGGAAACATCTGGATCTACACACAAAGTGCAGGGTATAGCGTGAGTACAACCAACTCAATAAGTAATAGATCTAACCTTTGGACTGAAAGTAGTGACCAGATCGAACATTACAGCCCACATATAGAATTAATAATATGGAAATTTACGGAAAGTATGATAGTAATATCTCAAAAATTCATAATCTACAGGTAACGGTACAAGAATTTAGACATGCTTCGAGGTTTAGCAATTAAACTCAGAAAGGATAAAATATGTCAAGTCTGAATGATATGAGGAATATGGAAACTTTATATCTACATGCCAATATGCATATCGTATGTGATGCAACACAATGAAAGCCTCACGTACTCACACTCTCGGAGTACTCAACATGTCTGTCTCAATTCTCACTCATCACACTCAATCACTCAGCACTGTACATGGAAAATCCAACCCAAATGCAAATAAATCTAGGGCAGATTCAGACCAATGCAAATGAATCAATAGCAACTGCGCTCACTATAGGTGTGCGGACTCCGGAGGGGAAGATCTAGCCCCAACTCTATAATATGCTAAATCCTGGCATGAATCAATAAAGTCTGCTGTAACGTGCAACCTGATCCCATAAATGTCACTCATAAACAGGCCCTCGGCCTCACTCAGTCATCAATCTCTCTAGTCTCTCGGTCTCACAAAACTCATGCTAACCATCCCAAATCAATGATACAAGATGTGACAATATACGATAACAGAGACTGAGATATGTTATGCAATAATGAATGCGCATGAGTACATAACATCAATTAAGCAAATCACTCAACAGTAAAGATCGACCACTGTGAGTCCCAATAGTACCAACATATAGCCTGAACATGTTTTCTAGTATAAATCACAACTCAAGTGCTCTAACACATTGAGTACAGTAATAATGTTCAGATAAGATGGCTACACAGTTCCATGGAATTAACTAATTCACAATTACTACAGTGCACACCCACACGCCCGTAAACTAGCATGCGCGTCACCTCAACACCAATCACATAACACGTAATTCGGGGTTTCATACCCTCAAAACCAAGTTTAGAAGTGTTACTTACTCAAACTGTGCAAAACTCTACTCCGACAAGCCCTTAACTCGCAAATCGGCCTTCGAATGCCTCGCATCTAGCCACAAACTATTCGATACAATCAACACGAGCTAAAGGAATCAATTCTATGCGAAAATACTAAGTTCTTTATCAAAAGTCAAAAAGTCACTCAAAAGTCAATCCCCGGGCCCACATCTCAAAATAAGATAAAAAGTCACAAAATTTGAAAGACCAAACAACCACGGGTCCAACCATACCAAATTTATCGAATTCTGACACCAAATCGTCACTCAAATCCCCCAAATTAACTCTCTAAATCCCTAGCCTCAAACTCTCAAAAGTCCACCTCAAAAACACATAAACTAGGTGGGAAATTCAATGGGGAAACAAGATTATTGAATAAAATGGTCACAAGTGACTTACCTCAAGAAACCCCTCTCCCTCTCAAAAAAATTGCCTTAGTCCAAGTTTGAAATGTCCAAAATGATAAAAATCACAAAAATGCTTCGATCTATATTCTGCCCAGTGCTTTTTGCACCTGCGGCCCGGTCTTCGCTTCTGCGATACCGCTTTTGCAGTTAAATCTCCGCATCTGCAGAACTCACTTAAATTTCACTCCATCGCTTCTGCGGCCACAATCCTGCATATGCGGGCTGGCTCCTGCGTAATGAGGTTCACTACTGCGTAACGAGGTTAGCTTCTGCGAACTTCCCTTTCCAGTTCACCCTCCGATTCTGCGGAGCCACATGCACATCTGTGGGCTAGCAGATGCGGCAATTCCCATGCACCTGCGTCCCATCAGCAACCTACTCAACCTCATTTCTGCGACACCATCCCCGTATATGCGACTCCGTAGGTGCGGACAAACCCTCGCACCTGCGACTACTGCCCAGCTTTACCCAAATCGCATATGCGACCTATCCTTTGCTTCTGTGTCCACGCACATGCGACCAAAGCTCTGTAGGTGCGATCGCACCAGACCTGGTGCACTTCAGCAGTCCTTCAATTCAAACTTTGATCTGTTAACCAGCAAGTCCTAATACAAGATACGAATTTAGTCGAGGCCTTAAATAACATCAAACAACATCAAAAACACGAATCACACCTTAATTCAAGCTTCATGAAAACTAAAAAATTCCAACTTCTACAATCGATGCTGAAACCTATCAAATCATGTCTGATTGACCTCAAATTTTGCCCACAAGTCGTAAATGACACAAAGGATCTACTACAATTCGCGGAACTAAAATCCAAGTCCGGTAACCACAAAGTCAACTCTCGGTCAAACTTCTAAATTCCTAAAACTTCTAAATTTCTAACTTTTGCTATTTCAAGCCTAAATCAACTTCAGAGCTCGAAATCATTATCCGGACACACTCCTAAGTCCAAAATCACCCAACGAATCTACCATCAAAACTCTATTTTGGAGCCATTTACACATAAGTTAACATCCAATCAACCTTCTCAACTTAAGCTTTCAAACCTTGAGACTAAGTGTCTCAACGCATTCCGAAACATCACGGAATCGAACCAACAATCCAAGCAAGTCACATAGCAATAATTAAGCATAAAATGAGCAGTAAATAGGGGAACGAGTCTACAACACTCAAAATGACCGACCAGGTGGTTATATTTAGTCCCCGCCACCAGCACGCAGTTTCTACGAGTGCGAGGAGTTTGGGCATGTGTGGAGATAGTGTCCTTGTTGCTTTAGAGGTCCAGTTCAGTAGAGGGGTTAAGTCATGACTTCCGCACCAGTTACTACACCATTTGCCCAGCCAGCTCGGGTAGGTCTGAGGTAGCTAAAGGTCGCCCTAGATGGGGATACCGATCAGGTGGTGGTCAGGCTTGATTCTATGCTATTCCTGCCAGGACAGAGGTTTCTTCTTCAGACTAGTGATCACAAGTATTATTTTAGTGTGCCACAGAGATGCTTCCACATTATTTGACCCTGGCTTCACTTATTCCTATGTATCTTCCTATTTTACTAATTATTTGGATATACGCCATGAGTCCTTGGTTTTACCTGTTCATGTATCTATGCCAGTGGGCGATACTATTATTGTGGACCGTGTGGATCGTTCATGTATGGTTACCATGGGAGGACTGGATACTAGAGTTGAGCTCTTATTACTTAGTATGGTTGATTTTGGCGTGATTTTAAGTATGGATTGGTTGTCCCTATGTCATGTTATTCTGGATTGTCATCCTTAGACCATGACGGTGGCGATGCCGGGGTTGTCGAGGATCAAGTAGAGAGGTTGTCTGGATTATGTTCCCAGCAGGGTGATTTCTTATCTAAAGGCCCAACAGATGGTTGGCAAGGGGTGTCTGTCATATTTGGCCTTTGTGAGGGATGTTGGTGCTGATACTCCTACTATTGATTCTATTCCAATAGTGCGAGACTTTCTAGATGTGTTTCATGCAGACTTACCGGGCATGCCACCTGACATGGATATTGATTTTGGTATTGAGTTGGTGTTGGGCATTCAGTCCATTTCTATTCCTCTATATCGTATGGTGCCAGTAGAGTGGAAGGAATTGAAAGAGCAGCTTCAGGAGCTTCTTGATGAGGTGTTTATTAGGCCTAGTGTGTCGTCTTGGGGTGCAACGATTCTATTTGTGAAGAAACAAGATGGTACATTGCGGATGTGCATCGACTATAGGTAGTTGTACAAAGTTACAATCAAGAACAAGTATCCTTTGCTTGATGATTTATTTGGCTAGCTTTAGGGATCATGGGAGTTCTCTAAGATTGATTTGAGGTCTGGGTATCATCAGTTGAAGATCAGAGACTCGGATATTCTGAAGACGACATTCAGGACCCTCTATGGTCACTATGAGTTTCTTGTGATGTCTTTTGGGCTAACCAACGCCCGAGCAACATTCATGCATCTGATGAACAGTGTATTCTAGCCATATATTAATCCGTTTGTCATAGTATTTATTGATGATATCCTGATGTACTCACGAAGCCAATAGAAGCATGCACAACATCTGAGGATTGTACTACAGAGGTTGAGGGAGGAGAAGTTTATGCCATGTTCTCCAAGTGTGAGTTTTGGATTAGTTCGGTGGTGTTCTTGGGGAACGTGGTGTCCAGTGAGGGGATTAAGGTGTATCCAAATAACATAAATGCGGTTCAGAGTTAGCTCAGACCGTCTTCAACTACTGAGATTCAGAGTTTTCTTATCTTGGCCGGATATTATAGTCGCTTCGTGGAGGATTTCTCATCTATTATAGCGCCTTTGACCAGGTTGACCTAGAAGGGTGATCCATTCAGGTAGTCGGATGAGTGTGAGGAGAGCTTTCAGAAGCTTAAGATTGCCTTGACCATAACTTCAGTTCTAGTTTTGTCTTCAGCGTCAGGTTTCTATATAGTGTATTGTGATGCTTCTTGGATTGGTATTGGGTGTGTCTTGATGCATGAGGGTAGAGCGATTAGTTATGCTTTGTTCCAGTTGAAGCCCTATGAGAAGAACTACCATGTACATGATTTGAAGTTGGCATCCATCGTTCATGCATTAAAGATTTGGAAGTGTTATCTCTACAGTGTGTCTTGTGAGGTATTTACGGATCATCGGAATCTCCAGCACTTGTTCAACAAAAAAAACCAAATTTGAGGCAGTGGAGATAGTTGGACCTTCTAAAAGACTATGATATTACCATTCTTTATTATCCCGGGAAGGCCAATATGGTAGCTGATGCCTTGAGTAGAAAGGCGGTGAGTACGAGTAGCCTCGCATTTATTCTGATCAGTGAGAGACCTCTTGTATTAGATGTTCAGGCCTTGGCCAATCAGTTCGTGAGGTTAGATATTTTGGAGCCCAGTCGGGTTCTAGCTTGTGTGGTTTCTCGTCTTCCTTATATGATCGCATCAGACATTGTTAGTATTATGAACCCTATTTGTTTGTTCTTATTGGCACAGTTCAGCACGGTGATGCCAAGGAGGTTACTATTAGAGATGAGGGGGTATTGTAGATGCAGGGTCGGATCAGTGTGCCCAATATGGATGGGCTATGTGAGTTGATTCTTGAGGAGGCCCACAGTTCGTGGTATTCCATTCATCCGGGTGCTGCAAAGATGTATTAGGACTTGAGGCAGCACTATTGGTGAAGGAGGATGAATAAAGATATAGTGGAGTTTGTAGCTCGGTGCCTAATTTGTCAGCAGGTGAAGTATGAGCATCAGATACTAGGCGGCTTACTTTAGAGGCTTGAGATTCCAGAGTAGAAATGGGAGAGTATCACTATGGACTTTGTAGTCGGGCTCCCACGAACTTCGAGGAAGTTTGATAATTTTTAGATGATTGTGGATTGGTTGACCAAGTCCGTGCATTTCATTTCAGTTAGGACTACCTGTTCTTTGGAGCGGTTTGCTGAGATCTACATTCGCGAGATAGTTCGCCTACATGGTGTATCGATGCTCATCATTTTCAGATCGGGGTACGCACTTTATGTTGTAGTTCTGGAGGGCATTAAAGCAAAGCAAGGCACACAAGTTGAGCGTAACATTCCACCCTCATAAGGACGGACAGTCCGAGCACACTATTCATATATTGGAGGATATGCTATGCGCTTGTGTCATGGATTTCGGGGGTTCTTAGGATCCGTTTTTGCCGCTTGCAGAGTTTGCCTACAACAACAGCTACGAATTGAGCATTCGGATGGCTTCGTATGAGGCTTTGTATGCAAGATGGTTTCAGTCTCTTGTGGGTTGGTTCGATCCGGGTGAGGCTAGGATGTTGGGTACTGACTTGGTTCAGGATGCTTTGGACGAGGTTAAGTTAATTCAGGATCGGCTTCGCACGACACAGTTTAGACAGAAAAGCTACACCGATCGGAAGGTTCATGATATTGCTTACATGGTAGGAGAGAAGGTATTACTCAGAGTTCAACCCATGAAGGGTGTTATGAGGTTAGAAAAGAAGGGAAAGCTGAGCCCTCGGTATATTAGGCATTTCGGAGTGCTTGAGAGGATTGGAGAGGTGGCTCACAAGCTTGCATTGCCGCTCAGTTGATCGAGTGTTAATCCAGTGTTTCATGTTTCCATGCTCCGAAAGTATGTCATTGATCTGTCTCATATTTTCGACTTCAGAACGGTTCAGTTGGATGGTGATTTGACTTATGATGTGGAGCTAGTGGCCATTTTGGATCGGCAGGTTTGAAAGTTGAGGTCAAAGAACTTTGCTTCAGTGAAGGTGCAGTAAAGAGGTCAGCTTGTCGAGGAGGATACTTGGGAAACTGAGCGGAAGATGCGAAGAGTATATCCACACATATTTTAGACTCCAGGTATGATTTTAGATCCGTTCGAGGATGAATGTATATTTAAGAGGGGGAGGATATAGCGATTCGGCCGATCGTATTGAGTAGTACTGCACCGTTGCCCCATTCATTGCTTATTCTATGCTCCTTTGTTTTTATGTGACTTTCCGAGGGGTTGGTTTGGTTCCGGGGATGTTTCAGAATGAGTTGGGACTGTTCCAAGGTTGGAAGCGTAAGTTGAAAGAGTTAACCAGATTTTGACTTATGTGTACATGGCTCTGGAATGGAGTTTAGATGGTTCAGATAGCCCCGTATGGTGATTTTGGACTTAGTAGTGTGTCCGAATATTAATTTGGAGGTCCGTTGGTGATTTTAGATTGAATTGGCAAAAGTTGGAAAAAATAGAAGTTTGGAGAGTTGAGCATTTTGACCAAGAGTTGACTTTGTGGTTATTGGGCTCGGAATTTGATTCTGAAAGTTTGAATAGGCACGTTGTATCATTTAGGACTTGTGTGCAAAATTTGAGATCAATTGGAGTTGATTTTATAGGTTTCGGCATTGATTGTAGAAATTGGAAATTCATTAGTTCATTAGGCTTGAATTGGGGTGCGATTCATGTTTTTGATGTTGTTTGATATGATTTGAGGCCTCGATTAAGTTCGTATCATATGTTAGGACTTGTTTGTATATTCGGTTGAGGTCCGGGAGGGGGGGGAGGGAAGGGGCTCAGGTGTGATTTGGATCACGTTCGGCGCATTTTGAACTTGGAGGGACTGTTGATTTTGCTGTTGCTGGTTTCCTTATATGCGATCACGAGTGGAGATTGCGATCGCAAAATGTTGTTGTTTGTAGCTGGGGACTTGTTCTCTGCATTCGCGATAGTGTGTGTGTTCATGTTTGCGTAGCTTTATGAGGCTCAGGTCATCGCAGACACGAGGGGGTCAACGCGATCGCGTAGAGGAGTGGTCAGTTGAGTGTCAGGCTTTTAGCCTACGCGATCGCAGAGGTATGCACGTGTTTGCATAGGGTCAGGTGTGATGGCCATCGCGTTCACGACTTGGTCTTTGCGTTCGCATAGGCTATTTTGAGGGAAGTTTATTTTGTTCATTGCGATTGCAAGGGACGTTCCGCGATCGCAATAAAGAACATTTGGGCAGACTGTTAAATATCAAAAACGAGGGTTAGATTTATATTTCATATTTGAACTTTGGGAGTTCAGTTTGAGGAGATTCTTGGAGGGATTTTTAAGTAATTGATTGGGGGATAAGTGATTCTAACTCGAATTTGGTTAATATACATGAATCTATCATTGTTTTTATCATTTAATTAGTGTTTTGGGTTGGCAAATTGTAGAAACTTCATAAGATTTAATTTGAGGATTTGAAGGTCATGTTGTGATCAGAATTGAGTAATGTTGGTATGGTTGGACTCGGGGAAGGGGGGGGGTAATTGGTGTTCGGATTTTGTTAATTTTGTCGGATTCCGAGACGTGGGCCCGAGGTTGACTTTTTAATTGACTTTCTGACTTTTTCATAAGAAATTAGCTTTATCATATGGAATTGATTCCTAGAGCTTGTGTTGATTGTATCGAGTTGTTTGTGGCTAGATTCGAGTCGTTCGGAGGTCGATTCATAAGGAAATGGCTTGTTGGAGTAGCAATTTGCACGGTTTGAGGTAAGTAATACTTTTAAACTTGGTTCTGAGGGTATGAATCCCTGAATTATGTGTTATGTGATTGGTGTTGAGGTTACGCACATGGTAGGTGGCTGGCGTGTGGGTGTGCACTGTAGGAATTATGACTCGGTCGATTTCATGGAACTATGTAGTCATATAATCTTGTTATTATCCACATATTCTCCATGTGTTAGAGAAATTGTGTTGTGATACATGTTAAAAATCATGCTTAGGCTTTATGCTGGTACTGTTAGGACCCACAGAGGTCGTGTTGCTGTTGAATTACTTGCTTAAATTGCAATTTATGCACTCAGTCACATTTTTCATTTGTATATCATATTTTAGTCTCTGTTTCCATATATTTATACATTATATCATCGTTGTTTGGGCTAATTGTTATGATATTTGTGAGCCGAGAGACTGGCGAGATTGATGACTTAGTGAGACCGAGGGCCTGATTGCGAGTGATGTTTACGGGATCAGGTTGCACGCCGCAGCAGGCTTTATTGATTCATGCTATGATTGGCTTATATTAGCGCTTGGGCAGCATCTGCCCCTCCGGAGTCCGACTTTCCAGCAGTAAGCACATGTACCTACTGAGTGTGAGTGCGAGTGCTGAGCGATTGGGAGGACTGAGTGACTATGAGGATTGAGTGACTGGGAGGACTAAGTGACTATGAGGATTGAGTGACTGGGAGGACCGAGTGAATTGTTACTCCGAGAGTATGTATATAGTTTTATCACTGCGTTGCATTACAGTAGGAATGCATAATTGACATGTAGATATAGTGATGTATCCTCCCTCATTTCAGTCACAATTTGGCATTTTTTATCCGTATTGAGCTTAAAATGTTGAACTTGAAGCATGTCTACATTTCTATACTGTTAAATTATGTATTTGGACTGTACTTACTGAGCTCGTCACTACTTTCAGCCCAAGGTTAGCCTTGTTACTTATTAAGTGCATTGGGTCGGTTGTACTCATACTATACTTTGCACTTTGTGTGTAGATCCAGGTACTTTTGGGTATGGCGGCTACTATCTTTTGGAGCATTATCTGTTGGGGACTATCGAGGTAGTTGCCTTGGCATCCGCAGATCTTGACTCTCCTTCTTTTCAGTTGTTTGTACTGTTCTATCTCTCTAGATAGTGTTTTAGCAGTCAAACTATATTATCATTTAGATGCTCATGTACTTAGTGGCACCCAGATTTTGGGGGATTTTGTATTGAGTCTCTGTTTTTTCTTATCAGTTATTTATGAGATTTTACTCTTAATCTTATTTTATTATGTTTTCAAATTTAAAGATGCGTGGTTTATTGCAATAGGTGTCATCACGACATATGAGATTTGGGTCGTGACAGGTATTGGTAATATATATACACAATATGGTAATGGAAATCAATAGCCAAGAATAACCATAATGCATCTTCTTTGTTCTGGCGCAAGCCGATCCATATATATATATATATATATATATATATATATTGATTTCCATTACCATATTGTATTATAAGACTGAGAAGTGATGATATTCTGTGGCTCTTATTCATTTATATTCTTGTTTCATTTATTATGTGGTTATTTGTGTCTCTATTTGTCCTTTCGGCTTATCATCTGCACGGGTAAAATAATAAGTGAGTATCTTTTAACTTAAAACCTCGTCGCTATTTCGCCGAGGTTAGTCAAGATATTTACTGAGTACGTGTGGTCGGCTGTACTCATACTACACTTCTGCACCTTGCATGCAGATCTTAGAGTTGCGTAGCTGTGGAAGACGAAGCCTTGCTTGGACAACGTACCAACATTCTATATTCAAGCTACCTCTTGTTCATGGTAGTTTAAGAATTCGATTCTATTTATGTAAAATTCAAATAGATTATTGTATTTATTCTTCATATTCTTCATATCAGTTTTGTAAATCTAAATCATAGCGGCTCATGACTTGTACAACCAGTCCTTGGGATGTCGTATATATTTTAGTTATTCTCATTCTTGTTGTTATTGATCCTTCACTTGAGTTCCTTATTTTAAGTTTGGTTTACCTAGCACTGGGGTTAGGTACCATCACAACTAGGTAGATTTATGGTCGTGACAAGTTGGTATCAGAG